>QANY01012886.1:221437-485609 GCA_003255025.1 Datisca glomerata
GGGGGGGGGGGGGGGGGGTAATCCTCACCCTGAATGGAAGGAACATCTAAAACGGGAGGATCCCTTGAAGAGCCCATCTCGTCAGATCTGGGGCAAGTTTGCCTCCCAACTTCCCCCACCATAGTACAAAGTCGCTTCGACATATTGAGATTTTCTTTCACTCTCAGAAGTAAAGTATTTTCCTGTGAAGAATCACAATCAGAACTGCTGGGAGAAGAGTGGCCAGAAGAGACACGTGAATCTTTCGCTGGATAGGAAGAAGATGATAGGGCAAATGTGGAAGACTGGACTGAAGGAGAAAGAATGGGAAGATCTCATGGTCGAACGGACAATGGCAAGGGAATGAGTGGCACAACTGAACTCGAGGGTTGAGAGAAGACAAGCATGACGTCATTGCACGGGTCTAGTAGCTCAGACCACTTTATGTGCTGGTAACGGAAGGTGAGGATTAATTTCTTTTTAGTCTCCTTGGTTATGTAAGGCTTCCTGTTCTTAAGTTTATCTGCAGGAAAGGAGAGGATCAACATATTAAAAAAAGAGGAAAAATAAAAAAATGAGTAACAATGGTAAACTTAAAGAGAATCAAGGCTGGGAAATGAGGTTCTGACTACTTACTAAAAGTCCCCCAGTTCCTAGGAATTCTATAATTGCCATCACAAGGACATCCCTCTCCCAAATTTTATCACTCGGGGGTATGTTGGTCACGATTGGCCCTCTCTTTTCTGAAGTCCGATTGGAAAGATAGTAAATCTCATCATTAGGTTTAATTACATAACAACATCTCAATTTTTCGACTCCTAAATCTAAATCAAACCTCTTATTCAGAGCCTCAAAGTTGAGGAGGATCCTATAGGTACTGGGAGTAAATTGAGAAGGGGAAAGACCACATAAATGAAAGAATCTCTTGGAAAAATGGGGAAAAAGGAAGTCTAATGCCCAGAGTGATGTACATTGGACTTAAGGTTATCTGGTATGGAGGCCTACAAGGATGACCTAGGTGCCTACTCTCGCCTAAACCATCTACAACATCAGAAGGAAAGGCGTCACGAAAGATAGAGAGAAACTCACTCACCTCAGCCAAATTTCTAAGTAGAGGAACAATAGGCTTGAATTAAACTCCACCCCGATTCATGACTACTGGAATTACTAATAGAAATGAAAAAATAAGTAGAGAAGATAGAAGACTTACGAAGAAGAAGGGAAGAAAGTGAATAAAATGGAAGGGAAAAGAAGAATTTATATTGGCTACGGACACAAAAAGTTATAGAAATTAATTAAGGAAAATGAAATGATGACTGACACATGCTCGATTGAAGGAAAGTTTGCAAGAAAAATGGATCGTTGCTGCTAATACCTATTCAGAGGCTAACAACTAGAAACAAAGATGGCATATTCTGTAAATAATAGCCATTAAATCTGAGTACGGGAATGAGAAATGAAAAAAGAAATAAATGAGGGAAAATCAAAGCCTTAGAACAGATACAGAGCGAGAACGGGAAAATTGAAGCCTCTGAATAGATACTGAGTGAGAACGGGAGAATCGAAGCCGCAAAACAAATACTTAGCGAGAATCGAAAAATGCAACGTTAGAACAAATACTTAGCAAGAACAGGAAATGGAACGTCAAAACAGATACTTAGCGAGAATGAGAAAATGGAACGTCAGAGCAGATCTTCAATGAGAACAGGAAAGTGGAATGACAGAAAAGAAAGCTCACGCAACTATCAAATGCACATCCATCTCGGTAATGTAACTATTATTTAAATTGTAATCAATTTCGCAAGTCAAAAAATAAAAGAAGAATAAAAGAGGAAAGGAGAAAAGAATTGTCAGAAGATCATTCTTAAAAAAGTTACTCTAAAAAGCTGTGGCGCCCCATAAATCTGGTATTGAAAATCGATGAATCGAATCATTACACTTGGATGAAGAGAGACTTCATCAAGTGTAATGGGGGCAAATGAACAGGAATAAGTTTCAGTATTCAGCCACGTTAGCAGAGAAGAAAGATAATTAAAGCGGATACCACGAAAGCATGACAGAAATAGTTGAATTTACCATGTTGGCAGATATGAAGTTATTGGCCTAGTCAAATACTCGAAGTATAAAAGTTATATAGGAAATCATGTAAGCCAAAGAAGTCAATCAAGGTAGGAAGAAAAATTACCACCATGGTAGAGCTGACAACAGTCACCATGACTGCCTAATTCACCACGCAATATCCAACGATCCAAATTTAAAAATTTGTTAATGCTGATAAGCAAGGCTCAGTCATTCATCTAAAATATAAAGCAAATCTAAGAGGATAAGCTCAATCTCGAAGAATATTTCATTTATTCTTGATTTATTTGGAGAATTTAGTTGTATGACAAGCCTATAAATACATGCCAAATTGTGAACTAAATGATTCATTGAATACGAGCTAGTGAAAATTACTCACTTTCATGTTTATTTTTTTTGCTCTCATTATTTTCTAGTGTAAGGAAAAAATTACTTTACAATGCTGTTTCAAGAAAAATGAGTATTATCAATCTAAATGAACCAGAAAAATTGGATCCAGTTACTAGCTATTTGCTAGGAATCCTAAACAAAGCGGTCAAGGAAATCAACCTTGATTAAAGTTGTAGGACTCACTTAGAATCAAATTTTAAAGTCGTAATGAACAATCAAAATGATCATTTAGAACCAAATTATGTGAAATTCTTTTACACAGGAATCAAGTAAACGTATCATAAACAATGATTTGCTTATTCTAAATAACTACTTTGACATTACTCGAATTCTACAAGTAATTACGTGGACATTGTTTGAATACTTCAAATTGGATACTAAATTAAGCATATCATGATTTAAACTTTTCATCCATAAGTTTCAATTAAAATTTTCACATATGATTTTTTCAGTACATTGAATATGAAAGACATTAAAACGTCACTGCAATCTATACTTAAGAATTTAAAAGGACACATAGTGGATAAATAAAAAATTAAATTTAAAAAAGATTGTGTTATAACTTTGAAGTAGGGTAGCCAAGCAAGTGGAAATGGAATATAGAAAAATTTCACAAAAAAGTGGAATATATAAAAATAAATGTTGTACTATTTTCCTAAGTAGCTTCATACATTATACATCCTTAAGAAAGTAGCCATTTATGTTTTTTTTCCAAAGACCTAGGCACTAGTCATCTTTCATTGTTTTTTTATATAATAATAGAAGTAGCCATCTTGAGTAATTGTTTCGATCAGGAGACTAGCTAAAATATTTCTGGCTTAGATAAATTTTTCTTCCTATTCCTAAATTTTTAACAATATCATTTAATTTCTTAAATTATCATCAAAATTTCAATTGATCAGTTCTATTTAAGGTCGTCAATTTTTTTTATCCGAAATTCAACAAATGCTAAAAAAGTGAGCTCCAAACTCATAAACTTATTATTGTTTAGACAAAAGATCGCTTTAAGCAGAAAACAACCTTCAATTCTTTATTATTCTTCACTATCATACTTGAAAATGGATTTTCTGCTTGAGGGTGATCTTGTATCTAATCATAATTGATTTTAATGAGTTTAGGTAGCTTACTATTTAACACGCGTGGATCTTGTAAGGGGCCAATTGAAATTTTAATGATGATTTGAGCTAAATGATGAGGTGAGGAAGACTTCATTTGACAGATTTTCTTAGTGTTCTAGGCTCGGATGATTTCTCAGGTAAATTTTATTATCATTGTTGGGATATTGTGAGATCAAATTTGGTCTTGAAAGTGCAAGAATTTTTTGTACAGGACAAGTTTTACTAGATTTGAATTCAAAATTTATTGTACTTATTCTGAAAATTCCTAATGCTATAGTGATTGACTAGTTTTAACCTATTGCTTTAGATAATTTTCTGTTTAAAATTATCATTAAGATTATCAGTGACCGTCTTTCTATTATTTGCTCTCGAATTATTTCTCACAAATAATATAGTTTCATTAGGAGACATTAAATTGATGATTATATTGCTGGTGCATCTGAATGTTTTAATGTTTTAAGCAATAATAGTAGTGATAGTCACGTTGCTATGAAAATTGACATTCGTAAAGCTTTTGATTACATCAGTTAAAAATTTCTCTTTGAGGTTCTGAGGTGTTTTGGTTTCTCTAAGCGTTTTATTACGTGGATTGATAATACATTTGACTCAGTGAGGATCTCGATGCTTATTGATGGGTCTGCAAAGGGTTTTTTAGAATATTCGCGAGGTGTGCAACTGGGTGATCCCCTATCCTCACTTCTTCTTGGTTTGGCTGAGGACTTTTTAAACAAATATCTTCAAATCTAGTATATCCAGGTTCATTGGTTTCAATATCTTCACCGATTGGGATGAATGCTCTGACTCACTTTTTTTGCACGGATGTTGTTCTTCTTTTCTGCAAGGCTTCTTCTACAAATCTGTAAGTTATTTTAGATGTTTTTGAGTTTTATGGTTCACTATCTGGTCAACAGGTTAATTGGGATAAATCCTCCATTTATTTCAGTAGGGGTATCTCAGAGACCCGTATTACTAATTTTTTGTCAATGTGTATAATACTTAAGGGAGGAGGTTCTATGGCTTATTTAGGAGTTTCTCTCTTTGTTGGTGCGGTTAAACGTCAGTGGTTGATCCCTTACGCTAATAAAATTAAAAGTAAATTAGAATCTTGGAAGGGTTTAACTTTATCTATGGTAAACAAATTATGTCTCATTAATTTGATGATCCAAGGTTCATTTTTACATTCCTTTCAAATTTATTCGTTGGCCTTCCTCTCTTTTAAAATATTTAAATACTATTATCAGAAACTTATTTTGGACAAGTTCAGTTAATACTCGTAAGTTTGTTCTAATGTCTTGGAAGTTTTATTGCAAACCTAAAAGAGGAAGGTCATCTTGGTGTCAAATATCTTTGCATTCTTAACAAGGCAATGTTGAAAGAACTCACTTGGAAGTTGTTGACTGAGGACTCTATCATTTTCAGTTATCTCCGTGCCCGTTACTTCATATAGGATCATCGAACGAGGTCATGGTATGTTTCTTCATTATAATTATTTGATGCTTGAGTCTAGGTGGTTGATTGGTCATCACTCTAAAGTTCACTTTTGGATAGGCAACTGGTTGAGAACTTCGTTGATTGATTTGATTGATAATCATCATTTGTGACATCCTCTTTTGGAGTTCCTTGTGAGCGATGTGTACACTGATCGAGGGGGTTGGCGTCTCCCTGTGTCTTTTCTTTCTTATCCTCCACACTTACTTTTTAGATTAAGGGAATGGTGGTCAGATCTGACACAGATTCATTAGTTTAGACATGCTCTTTGGATGGTGTTGTTTCTTATAAAATTGTTTATGCCTCTCTTACTAAGATTGGGAATTCTGTTAGTTGGGGTAAGCAGATTTGGAAACCATTTATTTCACCCTCTCGTTCTATCCTTGGCGTTTGTTCCATGAAAAGATGTCTACTGACTCTGCGTTGCGTGTTCGTGACTAAATTTTTTCTTCTCGATGTCGTCTTTGTTGTACTGCGGAGGAGGACTTCCATTGTTACCATATTTTGAGTGGTGTGGTTCCTTCGTAATCCAACTACTTTTGAGAGTAGAAAACACGTCTTTGCTGATACTCTTGCTTGCTTTGGTATTTAGTTCGTGAAGCAAACTCCTTGAAGATTGACACAATGCAGAGTTTAATTAAGGAGCTTTTGACACTTAAATAGTTTTATGTTTCGGGTTGTCCTTCTAGAGCTCCGCATATCTTGAAAGTTTTTTGGCGTCCTCCCCCATCAGGTTAGATTAAAGTGAATACAAATAGACTGGCTTTCAGTAGTCCTGGGCTTGTAGGTTGTGGAGGCGTTTTTCGATCGTCTATAAGGTTTTGTTAATGGTTGCTATGCTATTCATTTTGGCGTATGTTTTACTTTTTAAGGCTGAGTTGGCTGATACTATTCATGTGATTAATTATGCTTTGACCTTTAGATGTCGACAATTATAGTTGGAAAGTGAATTTGTTTATGTGGTATCCATTTTTCATTCTAGATATCGAAAGGTTCATTGGCGTTTCCGTACTGCTTGAGATAAATGTTTAAATTTAATCGATCACATAGACTTTGATGTCACGCATATTTAGCGGAAGGGTAATCGAGTTGCAGATTGTTTGGTATCTAGAGCCTCTAGTACTTTAATTTGATGGTGGAATGCTTTGAAATTTTATTTTTCGTTGGTTTCTGATGATATTTATAACAAGTTTTCTTTTAAGTTTTACTGATTTTTTTTCTTTATATTTTTTTTGTTGACTCTTTATTTTATATTAATAATATGTTAGATTGTGTTAAATAATGAGAGTGCTACGGAGGTACTAGTGTAGCTGGAATGTCGTGGTGCGATTCTTTCCACCAACAACCTTGTATAAAAAAAATGATTTGAGCCAAATGACATTTTTAGAAGTTATGATCTAAAACGTAAGATGATAATAGTTGAAGGGGTCAGGAAATATCTTACCCCTGTTTTCAATAAGAAGTAATTCCCCACGCCGTTCTTACTTGCGGCCGGTAATTTTGTTCTCTAGGTAACCGTATTTGTATGTTCAAACTCATCGACTTTCCCCTATCATTCGGTCGATAGTAACTTTCCACGCCTTCAAGTTCAGAACTAAATGCACGAAACAAAAACGTTCTATGTTACAAAAAGAAAGAGGGAATAGAAAAAAAGTACAAAAATCTGGCATTTTGCACCTCTTGATCGATTCACTTTACCTCTTCCACTTCACAATTCCTCCTCAACCTCCAAGTAATGTGAATGAGAGGTGGCCCCATAATATGCCTCGTTAATGCCAGAACTGTCATTAGAATGTTCGATAATAACATTTTCAGTCGACTCCTCTCTGAATAGCTTTTTAATGCTATCTTTGAATCTTGAAAATTAGTAAAAAAAAAATGAAAAGAAAATGTGAAGGATTACATTCTCATTCTTAGAAGTCTTTGAAATATATATAGAAAAATAGTTATATAATTGAAATTTTACTATATTGACAGTTTCTTTCCATTTTTGCTCTCTTTCTAATTACTTCTCTTACTTTTCTTTCCTTCCTATTTTTAGTATTCAAACATAGCCTCATTGTACTCAGCACACAACTGTTGAATTTATTATCGTGCTCAAACAACCCACTATTTAACGCTATCATTGATTTCTGCGTGTCCTCGTCTCTTGTTGTTCCTCATCCCCAATTTTTTAGGATCTCCAAAATTCCCACAGAAGTGGCACCTTGGGTGGCAACAATGTCGTAGAACTCCCTAACGATTGCCACTCATTTTAGGGATGTACAAGAAGAGAAAAATGCTTGTAACGAAATGTAAGCTTTAAATTATTTATGCATAAAAGTAAAAGTTCTATGAACTTAAGTGTTGATTTTCAAAAAATTAAGTCTAAAGTGCAAATGTTCTAAAAAATTAAGGGGTTTAATTCCATTTTCCTTTTACTTAAATGTAATACTAAAAAAACATTTTTAGTTTTCACTCTAGTAATGATTTGAATACGTGACACCAAAGCGCAAACTCCAACTAGAATTTCACAAGTTGCATTTCATTAATGATTTAATGTGCTAGTTTCCAAATATAGAAAACCGTTGACATTTTTTCATGTCATACTTATCACCTATAATTATTTTCATATAATAATCGTGTTCATTACAAATTATTGACTTACATATTATTAATTGTTTATCAATTATTTATTTACGAATTATTATCGATCTCGATTATCAAGAGCTGTAGAATATTACATAAAGAAATTAAACGTAATAAATTTACCATTAACTTCTCTTTTCCCTTAATTATACGGATAAGCATCTCTAATTTTAAATTTTACTTATAGTTTATTTTTGTTGAAACATCTCTAATTTTAAATCTTACACTTTTCTATTTTTTCTGTAGCTAATACGTAATTACAATTACAAAAGAGTCGTAATTCCTTGTACCCAAATGATTTTCTTAATGAACTCAGTTTCCGAAATAGTTATAAAACTTTGAGAAATACCTAAATAATTTCTTTACCCGTTTAGCTGTCATTTATATATAGAAACTTTCAAAGCACTGACAAAACACTTGCAAAGAAAAAATAGAATGAAGCTTAAAAATCTACCTAAATAAATAAAAAGTAATTCTAAAAAGACTAAGTTATAAACAAGAGAAGAACCATAAATTTTGTTCAGTGTGATCACTTTCTTTTACGAAATATATATAATAGTTATTTAAATATGTAATCCAAGATTTGAAGGAAGATTTACATCAACATGACTTTATTTAGAATTGAAATAAGGTTGTGAATCTCCTAATTTCGTTAAAAACTTTAGGGAAAGTATGACAAAATTAAACTGAAGATTGAAATCGGGGAAGAGGAATGATTGAGTAACGTTAGAGATTTAAGTAGAGGGTTAAAAAAGAAAAAAAAATGTGACTGAAACTGAAGTAAAATTAAAAAGATTAAACCTATAATATTTAGTAGAGTCACATTAAAATTTTAGTGTGTTCACAAACTAAAAGAAAGATAAAAATGAAAACATTTCAACATAAAAAGGTTGAAATTCTTTTGGAGTTACGTGACTCCACTGGGGTGACGTGGCCCTGCTTTAAGTGATGCATCATGTTAATGAATGACAACATCAACTTACACCTTCTCTAATTCCAGTTTAACTAACACAACTCTATACTATATTTTTCTTTCCAAAATATCCCCATCTACCTTCTAAGACCAACTGAAGAATGATGTTTTTGACATTCACTCTAAATCACTACTCGCGAGTAAGCTATGTAATTATTAAACTAGCGAGAGTGTGTGAAAGAAGCTAGCTAGATTGTTACCAATTAAATCTTGGGAAAATTGGTGGAATATATATTAAATAAGTCCTCCTTAAGTATAATTCGTTAGAAAGTACATATATCTACCTATTTGAAAACAACTTTTTCCCTCACTTGAAAGCCAATCAAAGAAAAACCAACACACAAACGTTACTTGAATCAAATGGCAAGTCAACCACAGCTCCCAAACGTAACCTCTGATCAGGTACTATAAAGCTGATGCACTATTCTCTTAGATGATATATACCGAAGGAGAGACAATATCTATTTGCAAATCAGACTGTATTCTACTTTTGATCATTGAGACATATACATTTCTTGCAAATTAATTGAAAAATATGGAGGATGGAAAGAAGAGGTTGGCTCTGTTGGTTGGTTGCAATTATGCCAACACACATTACGCTTTGCGCGGTTGCATAAACGACGTGGTTACGATGCGAGACACGCTGGTGAACCGGTTCGGGTTCGTTCCGGGTAACATAGAGGTTCTAACAGATGAAGCAGGTTCTTTGGTAATGCCTACTGGGGCTAACATTAAGGAAGCACTTGATCGGATGGCGAAAAGAGCTGAAACAGGAGATGTTTTGTTCTTTCACTATAGTGGACATGGTACAAGAATTCCTTCCTTAAAACCGGGCAACCCCCTCAGGCAAGATGAGGCCATCGTGCCTTGTGATTTTAATCTCATCACCGGTACGTATTATTTGTTTAGAATTATTTTAAATGATTAAATTCGTCTTAACTCAACAGTTAAATGAATTAATATAGGATGTCTTGAGATCGAACTCTTACATCAATAATATATAGCTCATTTATAATTACTTAGTCTTGATCACGTGTATAAAGATTTTACTATTTAAAAAAAAACTTTCATTGTTTATCCTATCATGTTGTTGATATATAAATAAAAATGTGTGTAAGCAGTATGCCATTTGATTTAGTCTCTAGAGATAAATAATCCAGATTGGTGATTAATTATTATCAACGTACATCCAATTTGATTTTAAATATTTTAATTTAACAAAACGTATCTTGATTTGTTATCTATGTTTTAAACCAACGTATCATTTTTTGTCAAGTGTATACTAGGTTTATTTTTGCCAAATATAATAATTTTAAATAATTTATTGAACTCTTTGTACAAAATGTATCTAGTTAGTCCGTTAAGAAAGTTCAAGCTTCATGTGAGGAAAGGCTTAAGCACTAATTCAAATAATTAAATTCCGTTTTAATCCAACATCTGAATCTTTTTGAGATTACTAACAATTTTTCATTATCATCGTAATATTAATTTGTAGGTAAGATATATATTTCATGTATGCATTTATTTTATTGACAAAATTCATTTGTGTTGTATTTTTGGCTCGTGTGACAACGATTTATCTGTTTTTACATTGTACGATGCATACGTGCGCAGATGTGGATTTCCGGCACCTAGTAAACCAACTGCCGAAAGGAGTAAGCTTCACAATGCTATCGGATTCATGCCACAGCGGCGGTCTAATTGACAAAGAGAAGGAACAAATAGGCCCTTCCATCATAAAGCATGAAACATTACCTAACCAAACTATCCTCACTACCCCTAAGTCCATCCCCTTTGAATTCATACTTCAACACTTCACCTCACTAACAAACATAAACACATCACCTATACGAACTCACTTATTAGAGTACTTCGGACCCAACGCGATCCTGAAGTTCCGACTAAAACCGCTCGAGCTCAACTCATTCGATTCGTTGAAGAAGGATGAAGGGATTCTACTAAGTGGGTGTCAAGCAAACGAGACATCTGCCGATATGAACCCGATCATGACAGGAGGGAAGGCGTATGGAGCATTCAGTAATGCTGTTCAATTTGTGTTGAAAGAGAATGTTGGTGCATTGAGTAATAAAGAAGTGGTGACGATGAGTAGGGAAGTGTTAAAGGAGCAATCCTTTGCACAACACCCCTGCTTGTATTGTAGTGATGCGAATGCTGATGCTGTTTTCTTGTGGCAGCCATAGAGGTCAGGCATATAAGATATTGAGATGGATGATTCGTATTGGTGTGGGTGTATATCCCTAATTGATCATTAATGTGTTCATTTGTAATTTGATTTGTTTAATGAAAGTGAATAAAGAACTCAATCGAGTATATGATGTTTTTAATTAAAAATGGAATAGTCTAAACTATTATTTTTTTAATTTTCGCTGTGGTCTTTTTAATTAACAATATACGGATAAATATGACAAAAATAATGAAAGAAAATTCATTTGGACATATGCTATTAACGACGAAGACCGCCGAGTAGATACTACATAATCATCGTCCGTAACAATTAATAACTCAAATCCTATTACCATTTCATTGTCACTGATTATCTTGTAGATTCTTTACGCCTAGACTTGTGTTTAAGGGTTTTCGTGTGATTTGTAATGAGCGATCTAGTCTATGATAAATAAGCTTGAAAACGTGAGAATGGTATGACTGAAATGGTGAAGGACAAGCACATTAGGTCAACCTCAAGAAAGTGACAAAATACTTTTATGCTCTAAGGTTGATGAGCACTTCAAAGTGTACAATATTATTTGATTTTGACCTAAGAGAATGTGAGAGTGATGAGGTCAAGTAGGGACCATTATTCTGCCCTTTCCATGATTAAAAATCGCTTAATGTGGTCATGCCTAAAACGAGATACACTCATAAAATGTGGTCACACTTTACGCCCTCAACTAGTCATGCATTTATGGCATCGACCAATTGTATAACGGACCCAAACCAACTCAGGATGGAAGACTTAGACTTCACGACCCACCTTTGGGCTTCCCAAAGGTGGCTAGGCTTCACTACCCGCCTTTGGATTCCTAAAGGCGGCATAATGGGGAACCACTCCAAAGGCGATGTATCACGATTCTTGATCTTCTCTATCAGAAGGCGGCATATCCAAAGCACATAAGGTGGCCATACCCTTTGAGGAGATTTTCCTCTCTTGGTACAACATAACATTGTCGTAATCCTACTAGACAACAGCCCCCAAATCATTCTCAGGCAAGGAATGGCCTTCGAGCTTTTGTCACCAAGCTCGAAGGCGGGTTACGACAATTTACCATTTATCATTGGGTTCATCGCCTTTACAAGTCCATGGGCGTCCTTTTACAAGTCCATGGGCGTCCTTTTACAAGCATAAATATTGGATACACTTCCTTTATATATTTAAGCGACGTCCTTTACGAACACATTCATTATTATCCCTTACACCACGTAAGAGCCATCTGATCTTTATTTTGAGTGTCACATGTATATTTGGACACGTCATTTGTGTTGAGGTTTTACATTAGCCCCTTATTCAAGCTTCAAGGCGGAGAGGTCAAGCTTGGACACAGTCATTCTGACTGGACGGTTCATCTCCCACATTGTTTCACAAAGTAAGGGTCATCATAATCGTATTCAATGTGCCAAAATGCGTGAATGTCATATCATTAAAGCGTCATCATTGCATCTTTTCAGTTATGGAAAGATGTGAAGCGAAGGGACGCCATCAATAATGCGATGTCCCTTTATTCCCTTAAGCTTTAGTTAAGACATGGGGGCATGGAACGGCACACCCCTTGGTTGCCGCCTTTCCACCCCCTTTATATTGAGGGAGGGGGGAGTTTTTATTACTTCCCCCAAAGCTCACCATCCCTTTCTCTCGAAGGCTCTCCTATTTCCTCTCTTTCTTCTCTGATCATTTTTCCTCCTTCTCTTCACCGGAATCCATGGATCCCAAGAAATTTGCCCTCACCTATAGTAGGAATTCCTCAGCAATGAGATGTCACCCAATGCCATGGGACATCTTCGACGAAACTGCCACATGTATCTTCCATGGGATGAAGAAGAGTCCAGAGGCTTCTATTCCTTCATCATCTGCCTTGCTAATGGAGGAACAAGTCCCTGGGGACTGCAATGGCTTGAAGGTGGCATTTATTCCATTGCTAAGAATGACTCACATGATTTCTCTCTGTCTCTCATTTCTTATGACTGCACACAAGGCCTGTAATAGGTTGGCTGGAATGGTGCGAGTATACATTCTCCATTCTAGAGTGTGTTACTGTTGGAGAGAAAAGAAGAAGAGAAGAAAAATCAAAGAAAGATTGAAAATTGAATGAAAGTGTGTGATGTGAAATAGAGTGGGAATTTGTCCCACATTGGAAACTCAAGGATAGAATGTTGGGTTTGTAAACTCAACATTCATGCCTTGGGGTTAGCCCCAATCGCGCGCGCCACCGCCGTCGTCCGGCCGGCCGACTCGGCTCTGCTCGGCTCAGGTCGGGTCGGGTCGGGTACGGTACGGTCAAAAGATTTAGTTTTGAATAAATTTTCTTTGATTTATTTGGAGAGTGATTTACTTGGAGAGGAAGTAAATATCTCCAAATAAAATCTGTAATTATCTGCAGAAGATAATTAAAATATCTCCATTATCCCACAATATCATCATAAGTCATATTCTAGTTTATCTTCAAGTTTGGCTTGCTCTCCAAGCTAAAAATGTTATATATAGAATGGGGCATCATTAGCTTCGTTTCAGAGAAGAAAAACACGAACACAAAAGCATACTGCATATTGAGAGAAATACCAAATGAGTTCTGTGAGGGTCAGAGTAATCGGTTGTTGTACTCTGGCTTAGATAGTTGTATCATGCAGAGACGATTCGTCATAGTCTTCAAGCACCATGTGGAGGACGATTATTGTCTTTAGGACATTGCTTTCGAGCAATCCTTGATCTACATCGTATTTTCCGTTCTTAATTTGCTGTAATCGTTTTTCCATTTTATTTGTTTATTAGATCAAATAAATTTTGCTGTAATCATTTCTGTTGAAATTAAGTTGTAACCGTCCCATATTTCCTTGTAATCGTTGGTAATGAAAGCATCTTGTTCCATCTCTACATTCAGTAATCTAAAGACAATAATTATGGAACAATCTGCTGGGATCAAAACTCTGCACGCTGAGAGACCGGAAAAATTCAAAGGGGACGACTTCAAACAATGGCAACAGAAGATGGTCTTCTATCTGACCACTCTCAATCTGGCACATCTGCTGACGGGCGATATTCCTCCTGTACCGATGGAAGGACAATCGAACGAACTAGCATCTGTACGGGAAGCCTGGATCCATTCGGATTTCCTTTGCCAAAAATATATCTTGAACGGCTTGGTAGACACCCTCTACAACGTCTACTCATCATTTAAGACGGCAAAGGAACTTTGGCAAGCCTTGGAAAAGAAATACAAAATGGAGGATGCTGGGACAAAGAAATTTATCGTCAGAAAATTCTTGAAATACGAGATGGATGATAAGAACATGGTAATCAGTCAAGTGGAGGAGTTGCAGATCATCTTCAACAACATGAAGGTCGAGGGTATGTAGTGAATGAATCATTCCAAGTCGCGTCCATCATCGAGAAGCTGCCACCGTCATAGAAGGACTTCAAGAATTATCTGAAGCACAAACGTAAGGAGCTCAGCATGGAGGATCTGATTGTTCGACTGAGGATAGAGGAGGACAACCAGAAAAACGAAAAGAAAGCGATGTGTGCAACCAACCAAATGAAAGCTAATGTGGTAGAAGGAAATAAATCCAATCCACCGGACAAGAAAAGGAAGATATCGACGAGCAATGCTCAAAAAAGTAATTCAGATAAACGCATTAAGGGCAGTTGCTGGGTGTGCGGTAAAGCCGGACATAGAGCAAAGGACTGCCTGTTTAAGAAAGATAAAAATGATGGTAACCGAACCCGTAACAGCGGGAAAATGAACCAAGCAAATATGATAGAGATGGATGATCTCTGTGCAATGATTTTTGAGATCTGTATGGTCATTGATGCCAAGGAATGGTGGGTCAACACTGGTGCTACGAAGCACGTGTTCAGTGACCGAACCATCTTTTCAAATTATGCTGAGGTTGATAAAGATGAGGTTTTCTATATGGGGAACGCCTCAGAAGCTGCTGTTAAAGAAAAGGGAAAGGTTGTGCTGAAATTCACATCCGGAAAACAACTTACTCTCCTAGACGTCCTGCACGTGCCTGAAATTCATAGAAATTTGGTTTCAGGATCTCGTTTATGTAAAAGTGGATTTAAGCTTGTCTTTGATGCTGGCAAGTTTATTCTGACTAAGAGATGGATGTTTGTTGGAAAAGGTTATAGTTTTGATGGTCTTTTTAAACTTAATGTGTCTGCTGTAACCCCTGCAATTATTAATAATAATTCTGCTACTTCTTCCATTTATATGGCTGAACTTTCTAATATTTGGCATGCTAGATTAGGTCATGTTAATTTTTGTTCCTTACAACGTATGATTAATTTAGAACTTCTACCTAGATTTAACTTAGAAAAAGGAAATAAATGTGAAATATGCGTAGAATCTAAATTTGCAAGAAAATCATTTAAATCTGTAGAGAGAACGAATGGCCTACTTGATTTAATACATAGTGATTTAAAATTAACTCCTAGTAGGGGAGGTAAAAAATACTTTGTTACATTTATTGATGATTTCAATAAATATTGCTATGTATATCTTCTTCATTCAAAGGATGAGACTTTGGATATGTTTAAGACATACAAGTCTGAAGTTGAAAAATAACTTGGTAAACATATCAAAGTGCTTAGATCTAACCGGGGTGGAGAATATGACTCCACTATAGTGTCTGAATTCTGTGCTCTATACGGAATTGTGCATCAGACTACAGCACCTTACACGCCTCAACAGAATGGGGTTGCTGAAAGGAAAAATAGAACTCTGAAAGATATGGTGAACTGTATGTTGAACAATTCTGGATTACCCCAAAATTTGTGGGGTGAGGCTTTGCTTACAGCAAACACCATACTTAACAGGATTCCACATAAGAAGACCAACAAGTCTCCTTATGAAGAGTGGAAAGGGAAGTTACCTTCCTATAAAATCCTAAAAGTGTGGGGGTGTCTCGCAAAGGTACAAGTACCATTGCCAAAGAGAGTAAAGCTTGGACCTAAGACAATAGATTGTGTTTTCATTGGATATGCATTGAACAGTGCTACATATATATTTTTTGGTTATTAGGTTAGAAATTTCTGACATAAGTACCAACTCTATTATGGAGTCTGTCAATGCAGAATTCTTTGAGAATGTGTTTCCTTTTAAGGAAGGAAGACAGTCAAAATGTCAAACGAGGATTAGAAGAAATTTTTTCTAGAGATCAGATTGATGAAGAATCTGAACCTGAGCTTAGAAGAAGTAAAAGAGCTAAAACGAGTACCTCATTTGGCCCAGAGTTTCTAACATACCTGACGGAGGCCGAACCTCAAACCTATAAGGAGGCAATGTCCAACTCTGAGGCTCCTTTTTGGAAGGAAGCAGTCGATAATGAGATAGATTTCATAATGTAAAATAATACATGAATGTTGGTTGATCTCCTTCCTGAGAATAAACCAATAGGTTGTAAATGGATCTTCAAAAGAAAGCTGAGAGCTGATGGTACTATTGAAAAGTATAAAATTCGGTTGGTAGCTAAAGGATACCGACAAAAGGAAGGCATAGACTTTTTCGATACCTATTCTCTAGTGACGAGAATCACATCTATTAGGATGCTGATTGCACTAGCAGCTTTGCATACTTTAGAAATTCATCAAATGGATGTAAAGACTGCTTTCTTAAATGGAAAATTGGACGAAGAAATCTATATGGAACAGCCTGAAGGGTTCGTGGTTAAAGGCTAAGAACGAAAGGTCTGTAAACTTGTTAAATCACTTTATGGATTAAAACAAGCATCGAAGCAATGGCATGAGAAGTTTGATCATACAATGTTATCTGATGGATTCAAGATAAATGAGTGTGATAATGTGTCTACATTAAAGGTACTAATGATCAGTTTGTCATAGTATGCCTGTATGTAGATGACATGCTTATATTGGGATCAAACAATGATATAATATCCTCTACCAAGAGGATGTTGAATTCTAAATTTGACATGAAAGAATAGGGTCAAGTAGATGTCTTTCTTGGAGTTCAAGTAAAGAGAACTGAAAATGAATATATCCTTACCCAGTCACACTATGTAGAAAAGATTTTGAAAAGGTTTGGGCAATATGAAAGAAAACCTGCTGTAACTCCTTTCGACCCAAATTGTAAGTTGAGGAAGAATAATGGAGTTGGAGTATCTCAATTGGAGTACTCACAAATAATTAGAAGTTTGATGTATATCATGAATTGCACTAAACCTGATATAGCCTATTCAGTTGGAAGGCTGGCGAGATATATGAGTAATCCTAGACGTGATCACTGGAGTGCATTGGTGAGAATACTAAGGTACTTAAAATTCACAATGAACAACGGACTGCATTACTCAACCTATTCTCCGGTGATAGAAGGATTTAGTGATGCTAACTGAATATCAGACAGTTTAGAGACTAAATCTACTAGTGGATATGTGTTTACCCTAGGTGGTGGAGCTATCTCATGGAGGTCTACTAAGCAGACCTTTATAGCTCGTTCAACTATGGAATTAGAATTCATAGCATTGGACAAGGCTTGTGAAGAAGCATAATGGCTCAGGAATTTTCTGGAAGATATTCCGGTGTGGCCTAAACCAGTGTCAGCTATATGTGTCAACTGTGACAATATGGCTACAACATTTAGAGCGAAAAATAATGTGTATAATGGTATGTATAGACATATTAGACGAAGATATAATACCATTAAACAGTTGTTGTCCAATGGGGTGATTTCCTTAGACTTTATAAGGTCAAAGGAGAATCTTGATGATCCTCTGACAAAAGGATTGTCAAGGGAACTAATAAAACAAACATCGAGGGGAATGGGGCTAAAGCCTATTCAATGAATCATTCAGGTGGTAACCTAACCTAGTTGACTGGAGATCCCAAGATCTAGGTTCAATAGGCAAACTGGCAGGGATGATTCAAATTGAAACATTGAGAAACCTATGGTTTCTTCCTGTTCCTATGATATGAAGATAGTGTGTTGTCTGTCGACGTAAAAGGGTATACGTAAGTATTTAATGACATTGATGTTTTGCTTGCCAAAGGAGTAGTGACAGAGTACTCTTAATCGTTGTCACCTATATGAGAGTAGAAGTGGGGTCGCTTCTATGAGAGGTCTGAATGGCTTAACCTCTCTAAAGCTCTTATGAAAGCGAGATATGTTCAGGACCAAAATGTACAAAATCGTATGAACTCAGATGTATTAAGATGAGATATGTGTGAAATTTGTTGTCTCGGTTTATCTCAGAGGAAGTTCAGTTCAAGAACGTAGTTCACTGTTCTTCAGAATAAATCCGATGAATTCTCACTACGGAAGGTTCAAGTCCAAAAAACACCTCTCTTGATGCATATCTCATCTTCTCTCTCTCATGTTGTTGTCTAGTTAGGACACATTTCATTCATGTGGGGTTTTGTTGGAGAGAAGAGAAGAAGAGAAGAAAAATCAAAGAAAGATTAAAAATTGAATGAAAGAGTGTGATGTGAAATAGAGTGGGAATTTGTCCCACATTGGAAACTCAAGGATAGAATGTTGGGTTTATAAACTCAACATTCATGCATTGGGGTTAGCCACAAGGGGCACCCAATATTTTGTGAGGAAGAGAGAACCTAGATCGCACATGGTCCTCCCTTCACACGCGCCGCCGCCGCCGCCCGTCCGGCCGGTTCGGGTCGGGTACGGTCAAAAGATTTAATTTTGAATAAATTTTCTTTGATTTATTTAGAGAGTGATTTACTTGGAGAGGAAGTAAATATTTCCAAACAAAATCTGTAATTATCTGCAGAAGATAATTAAAATATCTCCATTATCCCACAATATCATCATAAATCTGATTCTAGTTTATCTTCAAGTTTGGCTTGCTCTCCGAGATAAAAACGTTTTATATAGAATAAGGCATCATTAGATTCATTTCATAGAAGAAAAACACGAACACAAAAGCATCTTGCATATTGAGAGAAATACAAAAGGAGTTCTGTGAGGGTCAGAGTAATCGGTTGCTGTACTCTGGCTTAGATCGTTGTATCCTGCAGAGACGATTCATTATAGTCTCCAAGCACCCTGTGGAGGACGATTGTTGTCTTTAGGACATTGCTTTCGAGCAATCCTCGATCTACATCGTATTTTTCGTTCTTAATTTACTGTAATCGTTTTTCTATTTTATTTGTTTATTAGATCAAATAAATTTTGCTGTAATCATTTCTGTTGAAATTAAGTTGTAACCGTCCCATATTTCCTTGTAATCATTGGTTAATGAAAGCATCTTTTTCCATCTCTACATTCAACAGTTACCATCTTGAGAGTCACGCGTATTTATGAAGCACTGAGAATCAGCTCTCGCCTTAACATCCGTTGTGACAACATTACTATGGACGCATTGGTGCTACGATGGAGTAGATAGGCCTGCACTCTTATTGCTGGTTAGGATGAATTCACATCTACTTGGAGGATGCCCATATGCTTTACGCTTTCTTTTCTTTGGCGATCATGACGCCTTTATGAGTGCTTCCACCCCCGAGGAGAAGGAGACTCTCAGGCTCCTTCATGAGGAAATTTTGAAAATCTTACAAGCCCAATGCCTATGGGGTCCGAAGTAAGAGGGCCAATTTTTTTTGGGTGGCTCTACCATTTCTTCAAGGATTTGGACGTGCCTTTTAAGAAGAAAGCCCCAAGGTGGAAGGCCAGGGAGGGAGCCCAGTTCAGGAACCGGTTTGTGGAGCTTGCAGCCTTTGTGGCCATGTGGCTTCCACGATACATCTTTGAAGGTACACGTTTACGTATATATGTATTATCATCCCTTCACATGCGCATGTATACACTCAAACAAACAACCGTAAATTTTATTGTGAGGATAATTAAACATATTACATATTGAGCCTGAAGGCTTCACCATAGTGTCACCATTAGACTTCATTACGCATAACCACATTTGGACTCTATTACTGCCTTTGGACTTTACTTTCATAATATCTCCGCCTTTGGACTCATTTTCATGGTATTTGATGAGTGTGTTTCATACTCATATTTTAGATAATCTTAACTTTAATTTTGTTGGTCCTTTTAGATTTATTGTTTGATTTATGTTTGTTTTTGTTTTTATCTTGTAATTTTGATATTTAATGCATTTGGATTGATTTGGAAAGATTTGGAGGCAAAAATGTAAAGAAAATGAGAAAAGGACGAACCTGGGCAGAAAGTTAACGTCGCGACGCTGGCGTAACAGCAAGCCAACATTATTATTTTTTTTACTTCAATCTTATCATTATCAAACCCTAGTATATAAATAAAATATTAAGGTTTTTTTGGATGACTTTTTGGACGTGGGGTAGAGAAGAGAGCTTTTGGAGAGGAAATGAAGACGGATTCAACCGGGAGACAGATCTCAACTTCAATTTCATCCTCAAATCTAGTTTTTCTTCTCTTTTCATTTATGTTCATGAATATTATTTGGACGTTTTCTAATTCTATTATGTTCTAATTTTATTATATAGGGCTACAATGTAGCCAAACCATGATTGTTCATTCTTTTCAATTTTCAATCTAATTGATGTTTATTCAGTATTATTGAGTGTTATAATCCGTTCTTAATGCTTGTGATCGTCTGACCAACTATTGCATGATTTTGGATTTAATTCTGAGACTGAACAGTGATGATTAAATTTTCTCTTTGTTTATAACACCATTATAATTTCATAAGTTAAAGATAATTATAGATCTAATGTAACAATTATATTTAATCTTGATAAAGATGTGGGATTAGTATTTTTTATTCATTGTTATCGATAATTGAGAAAGATTGATAAATTATATTAGAGAAAATTACTGTCAATAATTTGATAAACATTGATTATTTGAGATTCAGAATTTTGAACATGTTTGGTTTGGTGCAATCGAAAATTCTAGAGCTTTTAACTATTCACATTTGAAATATTTATCCTTATCAAGTATTAATCTTTTTAGTTTAATTTTTCATTCAAAAATCTCAGCTTTTCGATGTTCTCAAATAAAATTAGGATTTAGTTAAGTTCAAGATTTAATATCAATCAATCATGTGGACGATACTATATATTCACAAAATTTTTATTATTTGATGATAATAGTGTACACTTACACTATAGGAAAATTGTAACAAGTTTTGGGAGACGGATCTCAACTTCAATTTCATCCTTAAATCTAGTTTTTTTTTCTTTTCCTCTATGTTCATGAATATTATTAGGATATTTTATTTTTCTAGTATGTTCTAATTTTCTTATCTAGGGCTACGATGTAGCCAAATCATGAGTTTTCATTAATTTTGATTTTCAATGTAATCGATGTTTATTCAGTATTATTGAGTGTTATAATCTGTTCTTAATGTGTATGATATCGTGGCCATTGTATGATTTTGGATTTAATTTTGTGACTGAGAAGTGATGATTAAATTTTCTCTTTGTTTATAACATCATTAGAATTTCATAAGTTATAGATCATTATAGATTTAGTGCAGCAATTGTTATTTCTTGTACTTAATGTGTTTTAGTATATTTAATCTTGACAGAGATGTGAGATTAGTATTTTTTATTCATTGTTATCGATACTTAAGAAAGATTAATAATTACATTAGAGAAATTCACTGTCAATAAATTGATAAACTTTGATTGATTGAGATTTAGAATTTAGAGCATGTTTGATTTGGTGAAATCGGAAACCCTAGAGCTTTTAACTTAAGAAAGATTGATAATTACATTAGAGAAATTCACTGTCAATAAATTGATAAACTTTGATTGGTTGAGATTTAGAATTTAGAGCATGTTTGATTTGGTGAAATCGGAAACCCTAGAGTTTTTAACTATTCAAGTTTGAATTATTTATCATTATCAAGTATTAATCTATTTAGTTTATTTTTCATTCAAAAATCCCAGATTTTTTATATTCTCAATTAAAATTAGAATTTAGTTGATTTCGATATTTAATATCAATCAATCATGTGGACGATACTCTATTTTTATAGAAATTTTATTACTTGACGACGATAGTGTACACTTTCACTATAGAAAATCATAATAAGTTTTTGGCGCCGTTGCGGGGGATTGATTTTGTTAATTAATATTATAATTACATATCCTTAATTTTACTTTGAGTCTTAATTTTTTTTATTATTTACGGTTATTTACTGTTTTGAATTTTCAGGCGTTCTCAAAGGTGTATGAGAAAATTTGGAAGGGAAAATTTGACTCCCCTAAATTTGAAAATTGAGCGAACGTGTCGCCGTAATAGAAAAGTGAAGAGAGAAGCTTCTAAAAACCCTCAAGAAATCATGGAAGACACTAGAGAAAATCCTAAAATTGTGAACAACTAGAATAATTTGGCAATTCGGGACTATGCTATGCCGGTGGTCAATGAGGCTGCATATGCCATTCAATTACTAATTCCAACAACTTCCGGCTATCGTTTATATGGTGCAAGCAAACCAGTTTAGTGACTTTCCTAATGATGATCTAAATGTTCACATAACCACCTTTCTCATAATTTGTGAGACATTCAAACACAACAATGTCTCAACTGGTGCAATTAGGCTGAGATTATTCTCATTTTCACTTCGCGATAAGGCTAAGAGTTTGTTGAACTATTTACCCGTTGGATCAATCACCACTTGGAATGGACATTCTAAGAAAGTTTTGGCTAAATTCTTTCCACCTCCTAAAACAATGAAGATGAGGAATGAGATCACTACTTTTGTCCAATATGATATGGAGTCTCTTTATGAAGTTTGGGAGAGGTTTAAAAAATATGTTAAGAGTATGCCCACATCATGGACTTCCTAAATGGCTACAAGTTTAAACTTTCTACAATGGATTGGGAAATTCAACGATGACACTGGTAGATGCAGCAGCTTAGTGGGTAAAACACATGAGGAGGCCTATGCTTTACTTGAAGAAATGGCTGCTAATGCCTATCAATGGTTGACTGAGTGCAACGTACCGAGAAAGATTCATGGAGTTCATGAAGTCGATGATCTTACCGCTCTCACTGCTCAAGTAGCTACACTATCCAAGCAATTGAGTTCTTTCACTACCAATGCTAGTGTTTTTCATGCTACACGGGAAATTTGTAGTTTATGCAATGAATCTCATCCTAGTACTGAATGTCAAGACGATAATCCCTTTGCTCCTTCTCAGACAGAAAATGTTAGTTTTATTAAGAATTACAACATGCAGAATAACCCATTCGTCAACACTTACAACCAAGGGTGGCGAAATCACCATAATTTCTCTTGGAAGAATAATCAGAATGTAATGAATCCACTAGTTGCTACTCAGCTTCACTTTTAGCCTCAACAACCTAAATTTTCTTTAGAAGATGCTTTTGCCTAACTCACAATCGATATTACTCAATTTACGGTAAGAACAGATGCTACTCTTTAGAGGCAAGAACTAGTATTTAGAGTCAAGTTGCATCTATTTAGAATTTAGAGCTTCAAATGGGTTAACTATCAGAAATACTAATTCAAAGACCATAAGGTCCTCTACTGAGCAACACTGAAAGGAGTCCAAAAGAACAAGTAAACGCCATTACCCTTCATAGTGGTAAAGAGTTAGTATAATCGAAGAAAGTAACATTTGAAAGTTCTCAGCCAATTGAAGCACAAACTGAGATTGTAGGTGATGATCTTGCCAAGAGCATAGAAAAGAAGGAAGACAAGCCTAAGTCAGATCTCTTTCATGATAATCCTCCACCGTATTTTCCACCTATTCCATACCCTCAGCAGTTCCAAAAGCAGAAAGTGAATAAATAGTTTTCCAAGTTTCTTGATGTGTTTAAGAAATTTCACATCAACATTCCTTTTGCCCAAGCTTTGGAACAAATGCCGAGCTATGTCAAATTCATGAAGCAAATCTTCTAAAACAAGAGAATGCTAGAGGAGTATGAGAGAGTTGCACTTACTGAGAAGTGTAGTACTATCTTGCGGAATAAATTGCCTCCGGAGCTAGAGGATCCTAAGAGTTTTACTATTCCATGCACCATTGAGAATTCATATTTTGAAAAAGCTCTATGTGATCTTGGATCTAGTATTAATTTGATGCCTTACTCAGTTTACAAAAGAGATAGGTCTTGGAGAAATTAAGCCCACAACAGTATCTTTACAATTAGCTTATCGTTCCATTAAATATCAACTGGAGATTATTGAGGATGTCTTGGTAAAGGTGAATAAATTTATTTTCCCAACTGATTTTATTATTCTTGACATGGAGGAAAACTAAGAAATTCCAATTATGTTTGGTAGACCATTCTTAAATACAGGAAGAACTCTCAATGAGGTGCAAAACGGAGAACCTATTCTGAGAGTGCAAGAAGATAAGGTAATTTTTTATGTTTTCAAAGTAATAAAACACCCAAATGATATAAATAGTTGTTTACGGGTGGAAAGTACAGAAGTATGTTTTGAGGAAGAAATTCACACTAGTGAACCGAGTGCACCTTTGGAAGTATGTCTAGTTGGGGTTATTGACAAAAAGAATCCAGAGATTTTGGAGTGTGTTAATCAGTTGGAAGCACCCCCATCCATATTCATTAACTGGCCTTGTGAAGATTTAAGAGAAGGTAAATCTAGACATTTACAATCTATTGAAAAATCATCGGTGTTAGACCTTCATATTTGGTATATCTTTATGAGAGAAGAATCGACTCTTCCTGCCATTATCTCTGCTTCATTAAATGGTGAATAAGAAGACAGGCTGTTGAGAATGTTGAGAGGGCACAAATGGTCCTTGGGATGATCAATTTATGATACAAAGGAAATTTTAAAGTCAGTGGACAACAGGTCAAGCTTGGATGATCATTACGTCTGATTGAAGACATTAAAGCAAGCGCTACCAAGAGGCAACCCTATTTTATTTCATTATTTCTATTTTTTATTAATTTCTTTTGCTTATTTTTTTTTGTTTATTCAAGTATTTACTTTAGAAAAACCATGGACAAAATGTTTAGCGTTGCGACGCTGACCATCCAATGTCGCGACGTCTGACCTTCCAACGCCATGACGTCTGACCTTAGACCAAATTGGCCCAGGCATCATTTTTCCCATCGTTTAGAGACACCATGAACAATGCGAAGAATGTTGAGGAAGAAAGCTCATCCTCATTTAGGAAAGTCCTCTCTACTTACTCCTTTAACATATTTTCTTTTTATTGAGGACAATGAAAGTTTTAAGTTTGGGGGTGGTGGCTTTATTAAAATTTAAAATTTTGGCATTCTATAGTTAACAACACTAAAACCTATGATGAGATCAGTTTTGATTTATTGATAAATTTAAGAAAAATGATGAATTTATGTATCTGTGTGTGTTTGAACCAATTTTTGATTTGCATTTCACTAGAGAATCCCGACATATTAAGCACCTAGACTTGTGCATTTTGATTATTTTTTTTCTTAGAAAGGTTTATGTGACTTAAGGAATCATTATGATCTCATAAGAACTCTAGAACCAGTTTGAATGTTTCTCGAGGCAAAATTCTATGCTACACTATACTTAGGACATGATTTAGGCCATATTTGGATCGTTTGTGCTTTCCAAGCCAACCTGTGCATAATTGTTTTCCTAGTCATTCATGTTAAGCCTAAATAGCCGATTTTTATCACTCATGACAATTTCCTAACCTTAGAAAAAGTTTTTCCTAGTAATCCCTTTTACTCATAGTATTTGGATGTTCTAGGAAAATACTTGGAACTATGACAATTTAGGTGGATGGAATGAGTTTCGATATAATCCAAAAAAAAAAGAATTGTGAATATGTTTGATTTCATAGCCTCTTGGAATTGAGTGACTAAGCTCGAATGGGTGTCTCAATAGGAGAACCAGGAATGGATAGCTTTCCCCCCCTTTTATGCCCGCCTCTTTGGCCTTAAGAATGCTAGTTTTAAGAATGAGTGATTGCCCTTCTCCGACCCTTACTGCCCAAGTGGAGAGCAGACAGCTAATGCATTCCACTTATTGAACAGGGTTCTATGGTCGGTCCACGACCCCTGGATACCGAAGGCGTCCTTGGGGTGATCTCGTAATTCCTACGTGGTAGAGACGATGGGGTCGGTCCATGGGTTTTCCTTCCTCCTTTTGTCGTATTTCACTTAAAGGGTTGAAAGGGAGATAGTGCATCAAGCTGTTCGCAAGGGCCAACTTGATCCTCTTCCCCAGGGATCCCAGATGAGGGAACCCTAAGAGAGCTGAATAAGTGGAAATACATACACCATCACCTTTAACAGGATTACTAGTTAGCTTTCTTGGATCTTCTTCTCTTTAAAAACGTAAAGATCTCACTAATCTTAGAATCAAATGTCTTCTCCCATGGTATATGTAATTAACGAGAAAGTCGAGAGACTTCCCAGTAGTGTGTAACCCACCACAATCTTAATAAAGACCCTAAAAAGGGGGGATTGTTTTGATCACTTTTCTTGTGTGAATCTTTATTTCATATTTGAAATTAGCTTTCACAGGAAGAAAGCAAAAATGATTCAGACATTGGAATCCACCACTACAATATCCATGTCCCGGCTCATTCATATGCTCATCTTATTCATGTCACCAGAACCTGTAAGAAACCATCATTTCAAACCACCCTGTTATAGAGAATCTTTGGATATCAGTTCAAAGGGAGCACCGAACACCGATAGCTCCTACCTACAGGAGCATCCACCATTTTTTGGGGGATCAGGATGAGGAAAGATGGTGTGAGGTCTGAGGTCAACAGTAATATGTCACCGTGCTTTAATGAGAGTACTCTTTCCATTAGGAGCTTCCCCCAGCTAAGCTAGGCTACTTCCCTATTGAAACTAATATAGCATAAACGTAAGAACCAATAATAAATAATATAAAAAAGTCTCAAATTCATATAGCAAGCATTTGTGAGAAACTCATTTATTTATGAAATATTAGATCGATTCTAGAGGTCGATCTTCTGTCTGATGAGAATAGGCTCAGGCTTTGTATGACCATTTTAGTCTTTTTTTATGGCGCACATCATGTTAATTTTTAGATAAATTATGGTCTTAAGCAGCCAATTCTTCCTGATATAGTCATCAATTAGTTGGATTACCATTCCATTATGAGTTCTAGGGTGAAGGACTTCAGCCTCTTTTAAGTAGAAAACATTCCAAGCTCTCTTCTATAGGAAGGAGTCACTCTCAATGTAAGACCCCGGTCGTGCTTCTGGTTTCCATCATCGTATTGATGATAAATCTCCTCGTGCTCCGCCATAAGGACTTGGAGTCTGTATAGGTAACGTTGTGATTCTTGCTCAAAAAATAGATTGAAGGCTTTCGAGTTATTGGCCCGTCCAACCTAGCAGCATTCATGAGTCGCTCGTTCAACTATCCCTCGAAGACACGGTAGATAAGTACCATGCATGGCACTGGAGCAGTATTCTTGGCATCGAAGTGGCAAGATCGAAGAGTGGTATTTTCCTCGGAAGTATGCACTAGATGGTTTATCAAAAAAGCTTAATGATGGGATTCAAACCATGTCACTTTCCTATTGAGAGCTCATCAAGGAAAAGAGAAGCTTAAGGAAATCAAATTAAAAAAATGAAAAAGAATGGTTGGATATGGTTGATAATTCAAGAGGTGCAAAGTGATAAGTTTGGAGGTATGACAAGAAAAGTTGGGCTAAGCTCGTTAATTCCTAGAATGCATGTGTGACTATGGGTAAAGATTGAGTCGAAATAATATTCTTTATCCTACTCCAAACCCTAGCCATACATATAAGCCTACGAAAGTCCTAATGATCCTAAGTGTAATGGTTTGTCTTGAAAAATTGGCCTATGGAGTTCTAATCCAGTAAAAATTTAATAGATCCGCTTTTATAAGGCTTGCTTGCATGAACTCATTTAAGACTAAGAAGTTTGACGCCTTAAGGTCACACACACTCACTCGGTATTTTTTAAGGTGTGATGTAAGTTGGTATTTGTGTTGAAATTCTAACTGATCACAATTCATAAGTTTTTCTTGGGTTATCTCTATTTTAAAATCTCTGAGGCATGTTTAGTTAGTCAAAACATTTCATCATTTGATGCGTAGTTTTTCTTAATTAGTGTTTAATGTTTTCTTGTTTGATTTTTTTATGTTTTATTTTGCTCGAGGACTAGCAGTTAAGTTTGGAGGTATTTGATGAGTGTGTTTTACAATCATCTTTTTTATAATCTTAACTTTAATTTTGTTCGTTCTTTTAGATTTATTTTTTGATTTATGTTCTTTTTATTTTATCTTGTAGGTTTGATATTTAAATGTATTTGGATTGATTTGGAAAGATTTGGAGGGCAAAAATGTGAAGAAAACGAGAAAAGGATGGACTTGAGCAGAGATCTAGCGTCATGACACTAGCGCGATTCTAGATTTTTTTTGTGATTTTTTTACTTCAATCTTATCCTTATCAAACCCTAGTATATAAATAAAATATTTTTGGATTTTTTGGATGACTTTTTGCATGTGGGAGGTAGATAAGAGAGCTTTTTGGAGAGGAAACGAAGACGGATCCAACAGAGATGGATCTCAACTTCAATCTCATCCTCAAATCTAGTTATTCTTCTCTTTTATTCTATGTTCATGAATATTACTACGATGTTTTCTTATTTAGTATGTTCTAATTTTTTTATCTAGGGTTTCGATGTAGTCAAACCATGATTCTTCATTAATTTTAAATTTTCAATCTAATCGATGTTTATTTAGTATTATTGAGTGTTATAATCCGTTCTTAATACTTATGATCGTCTCGCCATAAGTATTGCATGATTTTGGATTTAATTTTGAGACTGAGAAGTGATAATTAAATTTTCTCTTTGTTTATAACACCAATATAATTTCATAAGTTAGAGATAATTATGGATGTAGTGTAGTTGTTCTTAATGAGTTTCAATATATTTAATCTTGACAGAGATGTGAGATTAATATTTTTGGTTCATTGTTATCGATGCTTGAGAAAAATTGATAATTACATTAGAGAATTTCGCTGTCAATAATTTGATAAACTTTGATTGATTGAGATTTAGAATTTAGAGCATGTTTCGTTTAGTGAAATCGAAAACCCTAGAGCTTTTAACTTTTTATATTTGAATTATTTATCCTTATCAAGTATTAATCTTTTTAGTTTAATTTTTCATTCAAAAATCTCAGTTTTTCGATATTCTCAATTAAATTTATGATTTAGTTGATTTCAAAATTTTAATATTAATCAAATTTGTGAATGATTCTCTGTTTTTATAGAAATTTTATTACTTGACGATGATAGTGTACACTTGTATTATAGGAAAATTGTAGCAGTATTGTCACATTTACTCTTGTTTTCATAGTAGTGCTGCCTTTGAGCATCTATAATGATTGCCGCCTTTAAGCTTTTTTATTATTTTTCTGATTTTCTTCCCATTATGCTTACAGGGCGGCCCGCAGATACGATCAAAGCTCTTTTTTCACAATGCCCACCAGATTAGATTCAGGCAACAAAATATCCTTGGCTCTCATCTTCTTGGGCAACTTGTATTATCTATTGGATTGCCCTCTTGGGGACTTGGAGAGAAATTTTGGGTGCTTGAAAATGAGCTCCTACCTTAATTGTGCATTCATAGATGTTTTCCTAGGAGAGGTCCCCAATGTGCGCCCCCTCCTAAGTGCCAGCCTTCATCCTCTACAGAGGTTGCATTGGTCTGCCTTGGGCATGGGCTTCATCTAGGAATAACACCCGAAGCTATAGACCTTCCTTACAGACATAGACATGTTTTGTTACTTCAAGGTGCGACCTTATATTCTTTGCTTGGATGGGTATGTTAGGGATGAGGTGAAACCTCTTCTAAGGAAGGACATCGACTTGGGCTTGAATGGTACACCCATATTCATTTTTGATATCGATCATCTTATCATTACCATTATTATGTCGTCAACACTTCATGTGGTGTATAAGTGTGAAGGAGAGTCTAGCATTCACTCCCTTACTAGCACCCGTATCAGTGCTCTGGGGTGGCTCGTCAGTTCAATTTTGACTAAGGCATTATGCTCAAGCGACGAGCTCATCTCAGTTTTAGGGATGCATTCGACGATTGGATGGTGGGCATAACTATAGTAACATTAGGGAGTCATTCTGTGTCCCCCAGTCCACTCATTAGCCCAGCACACCACACTTATGAAGAAATATTAGCAAAATCTAGCTAGCATGTGGCAGACGTTCTTGTAGTACCCTCCTGATGAACTGCCTGAGAGGAATATTTATCGAGGGTATCTTACATTGCGGGCTGTGAAATTTCCGTCTAACCAAGAGGAAGGCCAGGGGGTTCCAAGTAAGTCCAAGAGAAAGAGGAAGGCGCCCGCCATTGATGATTCTGATATAGAGGAGGCAGTAGAGACATCAGAGGTGGAGGCTTCTGAATTGGAAGGGGGTTGAGCACCCAAGTTTGAGGGAGGTTGCAGCTGAAGGTGATCAGTCTCATGGCCCTGATCTTAGGGGCTAAGTTGGATGCTCTGTACACTGAAGCCTTCAAGAACTTAACTACTGATCCTAGAGTCAAATCTAAACCGAGGAAGACTCTCTGCAATTGCCTTAGAGCGGCAACAAGGGGCATCTCTATTGAAGATCCCATTAATGAACCCACCCCCAGGTCTGGGCCACTTCAGTGTAAGTTTCAAGCCAATGTTGTGAGTTCGGATGAGGAGTCCACTATGAGTATATACACCTCTATTTTGTTAAGTCTTTTTTTTCAAAGCTTCCTTTATTGACTTAAACTTTCATTATTCTTAGGGATCACCAAGGGCGGGTAGTTCCTTTGAGAGCATCAACGAAGTCTTTAACATGCTTCATCAATAAGTCGTGGGCGACACCGGTGTGTTGTCGCCCAGAGCAGTGAATCCTACCTCTGAGGGCACCGAAGAGATATTTACTTCACTATCTTTTCTTTTCCTTTAGTTAAGTTGTTTTTTTAACTTACTCCCCATTCTCCCTTTTTAGACTCGTGAGAGAGGGCACCTCGCAGCCGCTTCCTGAGGAGGAGGCTTTTCATTATGTGAGTGTCAATCACTTTATCTTACATGCACACTTCCTCTTTTTTTTTACTAACACCTTTTATTTTAGGGTCATGAGGAAGAGACGGCTATTAGCCCCAATGCTCAGGATGCTATTGGAAGGTCTAGCCCTAGCCCAGAGGGCATCTCACATACGCTTCCAAAGAAGGAAGCCTTTCGTAATGTAATCATCCACTCAATATTTTACGCATGTTCTTCTTCTTTCGCTTAGTACTAACACTTGTCTTTTCTTTTCAGATTTCATCATGCCTCCTTCCCCTACTTTTAGGCTGACACCCGTTGATGAGAGAAAAGGTGTGGATGCCGTGATGAGTCCCTTTACCGTAGCGGTGGCTACACCAACCTTGAATGTCTCAACGCCTCAGCCATCACGCCCATCGAGTACCGCTACTAACATAAAGGTGAATACATTTTTTGACAGTTTCACCCTTCGTCAGTTCTAACTTATATATTTTTTGACAGAACGCTAGGGATGCCCCCACGACAGTGGATACCTCTGAGGTTTTTCCTGTTAACCCATGGTGTGAATCTAATGGCGAAGGCTCGTTTGGGCTGCACATCCCAATGGACGATCTGAATGAGATAGGGATTGGGCTAACCACTGAGTCTATATCCCTTAATTTATTTGGATCAACTATTAGGACTCCGCCTGCACATCAAGGAGAACCATTTGTGCGCGAGAGGGTGTGAAAGAGGCACGGGCCAGCAAGAAGGCCCTTCAGGAGTCATCTTAGGACGTTGAGAATGTTGGGGATGATTGCTCTAGTTCAACTACCACCGCCGTGATTGAGTTTGATGGAGATACTTCAATGGACAACAACGATCATTACTCATCCTTCAGTCCAGATTCTTTCATCCTTCAGCTTTCTAGGGTCTATAAGATGCTCTACGTTATGATCATTGATAGGGACATGCTTCTTTACTTGTAGAGGGCGGTTTGATTGCATCCTAGTACCGGCTTCGACAAGATGGGGGGTGTACTGGATTTGCCATGCATGCCTCGTGAAGATATAGACTAGAGACCTCTTATTATATATAAAGTAACGGGCATGATATGAATCCTTAAGGGCTGGCCTTGGATTATTTGCATCCCTACATCCACACATGTAGGAGGCTAATACAGTGGCAACTGAGGACCGCAGAGATCGATTCCATGGGAAGGAGTTAGAAAATCAAATGCATATCTGCGATACTGCAGTGACGGCAGGGGTTATCAAGGAAGAAATCAACAAACATTGCGTCATGCGATATCGCCACCCCAACATGTTTGCCTTTTTAGGCAAAGTGATTCAAGACTTTCTTGTGAAACCTTAATTTTTTTATCTCTTCTTTTGTATTCTTCTGTCTTAACAAATTTCGTACACCCTGCGAAGTTATAATACAAAAGAAATGTTTAGCCACTCATACTTTATCTCGTTGAATTTATGTTTTGTATTCATTACACACGACCTAAACACCAGCATTTTATGCAACAATAAATCTCTAAGTTAGACTTAGTTGTGCAAAAGTGGCCATACTCTGCCATAATAAGCTAAACAAAAGAATTAAGGTAGATTGTGTATTCTAGGCATGTTATGATTCAACCAGACGGGTTCATGGAGAAAGGCCAAGAGGGCAAGATTTGCGAACTGCTAAAGTCCATATATGGACTTAAGAAAGTGTCCCGATCATGAAATATCAGATTCGATGAAACTATTAACAACTTTGGTTTTGAACAGTTAGTGAACAAACCTTGTGTGTATAAGCTAATACATGAAGGGAAGATGGTTTTTCAAGTCTTATACATGGACGATATTCTAGTAATTGGGAATGATGTAGAAAAATTATCTAATGTCAAGATTTGGCTTGCAAAGTAATTTGATATGAAGGATCTTGGAGAAGCTGCCTTTGTCTTAGGTAATCAGATCTTTCGAGATAGGAAAAACACACAATTGGCATTGTCTCAAGCATCTTATATTGATAAGTGATTGATCGTTTCAGTATGCAAGACTCCAAAAATGGATATTTTCTCTTTAGGCATGGAGTAAGCTTTTCCAAGGAGCAGTCCCCCCAAGACTCCTCAAGAAGAGAAAGACATGAGAATCATTCTCTATGCCTCAGCCGTAGAAAGTCTCATGTATGCGTTGCTTTGCAGTAGGTCAGATATTTACTACGTCGTGGGCGTGGTGAGTCTTTTCTAATTTAATCCTGGACTAGAGCCTTGGAATTCGGTCAAGCATATCCCCAAGTATCTTAAAAGAATTAAGAACTAAATGCTTATGTATCTAGGTACTGACTTGAATATGACGGGTTATACCGGCTCCAATTTCGAAGCAGACAAGGATTTCAGGAGGTCCACTTTAGAATCACTGTACATCCTGAATGGTGGAGCACTAGTATGGAGAAGTATCAAACAATCTTGCATTGTTGATTCTACCATGAAAGCTGAGTATGTAGTGGCTTGTGATGCTGCAAAAGGAGGTTATCTAGCTTAGAAAGTTCCTAAAGGCTCTGGAAGTCATTCCAGATGCTGTCAAGCCCATGACACTTTATTGCGATAATAGTGGGGTTGTAGCAAACTCGAAAGAACTGAGGAGCAACAAAAGATCCAAACACATAACGTGAAAGTATCATATCATCAGACATATTATTCAGCATGGAGATGTTGTAGGAACACACATATCGACGGTAAAAAGCCTGGCAGATCCATTCACAAAGATTATAAATAGTAAAGTCATTGATGATCATCTAGAGGGTATGGGGTACGAGATTGTACACGCAAACTTTAGTCGAAGTGAAAGTTTGTTGGAATTGTGTCCATAAAGTGGGGTGTAATAACTATTTATGAGTATTTAATTATTTCTTTGACATTTATGTATTACTGAATTTTATGAATAAATGAAAGTTTTCCCTAAATTAAAATGTGTTATAATTTACTTAAGTCCTGAAACTATTATCAATGTAAGAAGAGTAAAGATAGAGGGGTCTTCCAGACAAACTCTTCCGAAAAAGTTCAAAATGTTATTTGCAGTCTTAAGATCGATTGTGCAATCGAGTCCGATTACGACTGTTAGGTTGAACCAAAGTATGCCAGTCTCGGGACATGGGAGTGGATACTCTAACGGTTGACCTAGAAAGGTTATGGATCATGTTAAATAGACCAGTAACAAATTAGTTTAGAACAAAACCATTTATCTAGCTCTAAATCTAATTACTACACCTTAAAGGTATTTTCATGATTACCTAAATTCTGAGGAAAATACGAAACTTCACTTAATTACTTGCGATCTTTGTTAAGCCACAGGAGTGAGTTCGAATTACTGGACAATACCTCAAGTGTTAGGATCGTGATTCAACTATGTTGGAGTTGCATAATTCACATATATGGAATTCGTGGTAAGATTGAAATAGCAACAATATCACACTATTTTTTATTGATGGGTGTGTGAATAAATAAACCGGGCATGGTACTCGATGGCATGAGTCATTGAATAAGACATTGTAAATTATATAAGACACTTCACCAATATGTCTTTCTTATTCACAGTCAATTAAGAAGTTAAGGAAATAATAACTAGATGGGTAAAATGGTAATTTTTCATCCATCTCTTTTAATTGATATTCACGAAGGGTAACGTCGTAAAATATTACGTGGATAGTGAAATAAATATGTTTGTTGACACCAACAGAAAATGTAGTGCGCATGAATCGAGAGTTGATTCGAAATTAGCTAGGTATTTGAATCTCATAGCTCTATTAATGTGGGTCCATTCGATCTCCGGAATAGCTCATAAGGACAGGATTGAGAAACAACATCACTCGGACTAAAAATATGTTTTGGACCAAGATACACTTTCCGAACCCATATGTGATGTATGTCATCACTGAATTAGTGAAGAGCAAAATTAATGTTCAAATTAATTTTTTATTTGTTTCTAATTATTAGATAATTTTTAGATAAAATTAATTAATTAATTAATTGATAGGATCAATTTAATTTATCAATTTGGATAATGAATTTGGACACACTATTGCTATAAGGGAGATGTAAAAATCGTAGAGAGCAGTTTTAGGGAGATGCTGAATTTCAACAATTTACAATATAGGGGTATATATGTAAATTTTGTAATCAGTATATATGGGATTACAATAGGGTTGTATCTATAACCTAAGCTTAATCTAATCACAGTGTGTGATTATTCAGAGCAAGAAAAATGTTTTCTCCCTCCCCTTCTCTTGTTGCTGCCAAAATCATAGTGAGGAAGAATAAATTTGATTTTTCTTACTCAGTTGTTCAGAGAGCTCACACTCTATTCCTGGCAATATCCTTGTGAGACATACTTGTGAATCCTACGAGTGGTTGTTGGTGTGAAGATGGATTGAAGTTTTGTGAATCTCAAAAATGATGAACGCGAGAAAATAAATTGGATCCTACCAATTCAGAAATTCTCCATTACAAGAAAATGTATAAAACTATTTCTATCTCTTCTCGATACATTTATCTAAATATGTATGATAGTTGTATGGTTTTATATTTAATATAATTAAATATTTTTTAAAAATATTTTTTATATTCCGCTCATGATTCGTTCGTTGTTCATTAATTTCTTATCAAATTTTAAAACTCGTTCCACAATTGGTATCAGAGCCTTGGGTTATTGATTATACATATTTAGTGACTAAACGTATGGATGGATGGATATTGTGATGTTGGTATATATTTTTGTATGATAGATTCAAAGCATGTTTGAATGTGTTTTATAAATTGATCCCGATCAATTGACTCTAGTGTATATTTTCAATTGTAGAATTGATGTTCGCCAAAATTAAGGCATATGATTTGATATAATTTAATTTTTACAAAATTTGTATCTTTGAATTCCATATAAATTCTTTGTCGCAAGAAAAGTCACAATTCATTGTCGTCGTTCACTGCCGTCACCGCCACTTGCCTCTACACCGCGTCGTCGTCTGCTGCCCCATGCTTCCGCACGCTGCTACTTTCCGTCACCGATCACCATTGTAGGTTTCCTAATTATGGTTTAGGAAATCTTAGGATCTTGGAAACTTTTGGATTTTGGAAACATTAAGGTTTTGGAAACCCAGTGAGTACAAGAACATGTTGGGCCTTGGGCTGACGTGGACCTACCAAGCTTATTGAGGAGTTGGAATGAGCAATGGTTGCTTGGCTTAAATAATTCTCAGGGATTTGGAATTTGAGTCCAAGCCCAAGCCAGTCCCTAAAAATTATTTTTATTTAACTTGGTAATTTTTCAACACTAATTAATTGGAACTTATTTTATAAACAACTTTTTAAAATAAATCAATTGATTAATTTACTTGGCAATTTATCTAACAAAGTAAAAAAATTTGGAAAATTAAATTTTAAATTTTGAGAATGGGATTGGACCTTAGTAAAGAGTTACTAAGAGGTGGGACTTACTGAAGGAGAATGAGATAATTGCAGACGTCATGAAGACTAGTATTTAAATTATTATAATTTATTTATTATTCTTTTTATGTGTTATAATTAGAAATGAGCCACAGAGAGGTTAATTTTGAATGGATGATTTATTATTAATCTCGTATCATCATATAATATGTCATATATAAATAGGAATATGCCAATATCAAAATGCCATGTAACATGTACATGCATAATTGTAGTTTAAAGTTATAACGGGTTATAATTTAAATACAATGTGAATTTTATAAAAGTTATAATTTTTAAATTGTAATTTAAACTTTATAAATGTTTATAATTTTCAAAACTTGTTTTTTCAAATTTGTAAAGAGTTACGGTTTTTTAAAATAGCAAAGAAAAATTCATTTTTCCAAAAACTAAGTGGGAGGGTCCTTTAAGTTAAAACGTTCCCAAGGTCGTCAATGCAAACTTGGTCGTGTCACGAGTAATGGTTTAGAGCCGCCTTAGGGGTCCCCTCTTCAAAGGGAGAAACTTGAGAATCATGTCACTGTGAGTTATCAAGTTGCTTGAGAAGCTATAGCTTGTAGAGGCAGGACCGTTTTTAGATGGACTGTTAGTTCATAACAACCTTTAAAGCTGATGCTTTGGTTAAACACTTAGACCGAAGCACATTGGAATCTCTCTTAGGAGCTAGTCAATTGGGCTAACGTGACCAAAACCATTGGTGATTGATTAAGCTAGATGTAGTAACATCTTGAGAAGTATTAACCAAACGAGAAGAGTCTCGATACGATATGAGGTAGCTTGGGCATTATCCATAAATGAGACAAGTTATCGTTGTTGATCGTAACACATGAAATAAATATATTTTATTAAATTTTTTAATATTTAAGTATTGACATCATGCATCATACTTTCCTAAATGATTAAGTAATTATTTACACCGCTTTATTTATTCTTTTCAATAATCACATTATTATTCTCACTCTCAACAATCTTAAATACGAACAAACTTATTGGTGAAAATTATGTGAATTGAAAACGTAATCTTGATATCGTATTGATGGTAACAAGTTCGTGCTCACCACCCCTTAAGCCTATTGTTGAACCGACTCAAGAAAAAAATGATGCTTATGCTTCTTGGGTACATTCTGATGAGATTGTCAGGTGTTACATCTTTGCATATGTTAGCATTGTGTTGCAACAACAGCATCAAAGCATGAAAATCGTCGTTGCTATAATGTTGAACATCACCGAAATGTCCAGGGATTAGGGTCTTTGAGCCAAACAGGCTGCTGTGCGAAACTTCATGAACTTCCGAATAAAACCTGGAACTCCTGTCAGAGAACACATGATGCTGATCATAAGTTATTTGAATGAGATGAAGATCATGGGTGTTGAGTTAGATTGTGAGACTTAAGTTGATATGATCGTTATGACCCTGTCAGACACTTTTGAGAACTTTAAACTTAATTATTCAATGAATAAATTGAGGTACTTGCTTCTAGAGCTTATGAAGCAGTTGCAAGCCACTCAACCTTATTTCTGAAGGGCAAGACGAAGACTGGAGTGGCAAATTTCACTGAAAGCAAGCCATCCACCTCTGGTACCAAAAAGAAACACAAGAGAGGTCCAAAGAAAGCTAAGAAGCATAACTCGAAAGCTGTGAAAAACAATGGCACTGCAAAAATGGACAAGTCGAAAGACAATTGTCATCATTGTGAAGCCTCTGGCCATTGGAAATGCAACTTTCCAGATTATCTCAAGGAGTTGAAATCCAAAGGTACAATATTTATTACTGAGGCATGTTATGTGGCTGACTCTACTTTTTCGTGGGGTTTAGGAAAATCATAAGGCTTGACGAGGGAGAGTTAAACTTTCTTTTGGGGAATGAAGCACTAGTATCGACTGAATCGGTTGGAACTATTATATTGTCATTTGATAGCAGTTTTTTTGTTTTACGAGTTGTTATTATATCCTGGTTTTTGGGAAAACCTTATTTCAATATCTAGTTTAATTGAGCAAGGATTCACTATGAAATTCATTGATAAAGATACTGGTATTTTTAGAAATGATTGCTTAATTACTACTGCACGGTTGACAAACTTATTCTATGTGATATCAAAAGTTCCAATAATATGTGACACTAAAGTAAATACTAATTTACAAATGAATAGTAAAAGGTTGAAGTCTGACTCAGTCAATCTAACCTACTTATGGCACTTGCGTCTTGGTCACATTAGCCTAGACAGGATTAAAAGACTTGCAAAGGATGGTCCATTGTAAACTTTAAGTGTGAGATCACTACCCACATATGAATCCTGCATAGAAGGTAAAATGACAAAGAGACCATTTTCAACTAAGGGTGAAAGAGTCACTCAATGCTTTTGAACTCGTATATAGTGATGTATGTGGGCCATTGAATATCCAAGCAAGAGGATTTTATGTAACCTTCACATATGACTACTCACGTTTTGGACATGTTTATCTAATGCTCAAAAGTTTGAAACCTTTGAAAAGTTCAAAGAGTACAAGGCTATGGTTGAGAAGCAATTAGAGAAACAAATCAATTGCGATCCGATCGTGGTGGACAATACTTGCTAGAAGAGTTCAAAGACTTTCTTAAGGAAGAAGATATTCTTTCTCAACTTACAGCACTTGGCACTCGACAACAGAATGATGTGTCAGAGAGAACGAATTGAACTCTGATGAATATGGTTAGATCCATGATGAGTTATTCATCCCTCCCGGCTTTGTTCTAGGGATATGCCTTGAAAACAGCGGCATATATTCTGAACCATGTTCCGTCAAAGACGGTGCCTAGTACACCATATGAAATATGGAGTGGATAAAAGTCATTCGTAAGCCACCTTAGGAAATGGGGATGCCTGACACATGTACTAAGACCGAAGACTGGCAAGTTAGCCAATCGAGCATAATTATGCATGTTTATAGGTCCCAAGGGAATGAAGGGATACATCTTTTATAGTCTGACCGACAAGAAAATATTCATGAGCATGGATGTGCATTTTCTTGAGGAGAACTATATAAGAAATGTGAAGAAGAGAAGCACACTTGTGCTAGATGAATTATTGAGTGGGAGGACATTGACTCCCCAAACAGGACTTGTTCCTGATTCAATAATGGAATAACCACAACTAGAGCCAGAGCCTCGACGTAGTGGGAGGATTGTGATACAACCAGACATGTACATGTATTATGGAGATGCCTTGGTAGTAGTCTCACATAAGGATCATGATGAATTTGTTTCCTACTCGCAGGCCATGGCTGGTCCTGAAGCAAACCTATAGCAGAAAGCCATGAACATCGAGATACGATCGATGTACTCGAACGGAGTCTAGAAACTTGTAGATCCTCCTAAAGGGGTAAAACCTGTAGGGTTTAAATGGATTTATAAGAAAATAGAGGTCCATATGGGAATGTGGAGACAATCAAAGCTAGGCTAGTAGTCAAATGCTACACTTAAGAGGAATGTATTGACTATGAGGATACCTTCTTGTCGGTGGCCATGCTTAAGTCCATCCGAATTCTCATGTCCACTGCTGCTGCCCTCGATTATTAATTTGGCAGATGGACGTCAAGACTGCATTTCTGAATGACAATCTTGAAGAGCGCATTTATATGGCTCAAAGATGGGTTCATTGAGAAAGGCCAAAAGGGAAAGGGTTTGTGAACTGATTAAGTCCATTTATGGACTTAAGTAAGCGTCCCGATCATGAAATATCATATTCGATGAAACTGTCAAGAACTTTAGTTTTGAACAGTTAGTGGATGAATCTTGTGTGTATAAGCTGATACATGAAAGAAACATGGTTTTTCTAGTCTCTTATACATGGACGTTATTCTACTCATTAGGAATGATGTAGGAAAATTATCCGATATCAAGATTTGGCTTGCTAAGTAATTTGATATGAAAGATCTTGGAGAAGCTACCTTTGTCTTAGGTATTAAGATTTTTTGAGATAGGAACAATAGACAATTGGCACTGTCTCAAGCATCTTATATTGATAAGGTAATTGATCGTTTCAGTATGCAAGACTTCAAGAAGGGATATCTTCCCTTTAGGCATGGAGTCAGCCTCTCCAAGAAGCAGTCTTCCAAGACTCCTCAAGAAGAGGAAGACATGAGAAAGATTCTCTATGTCTCACCCGTAGGAAGTCTCATGTATGCGATGATTTGCACTAGGCTAGATATTTACTACGTCGTGGGCATGATGAGTCATTTCCAATCTAATCCTGGACTCAAGCATTGGAATGCCATCAAGCATATCCTCAAGCATCTTAGGAGAATGAGGAGCTACATGCTTGTGTATTCAGGTGTCGACTTGAATATGGTGGGTTATATTGACTCTGATTTCCAAGCAGACAAGGATTCCAGGAGTTCCACTTCATGATCGGTGTTCATCCTGAATGGTGGAGCAGTATTATGGAGAAGTATCTAACAATCTTACATTACTGATTTTACCATGGAAGCTAAATATGTAGCAGCTTGTAAAGCTGCAAAGGGAGTTGTCTAGCTTAGAAAGTTCCTGAAGACTTTGGATGTCATTCCAGATGCTAACAAGCCCATGATGTTTTATTGCAATAATAGTGGGATTGTAGTAAACTTGAAGGAATCGATGAGCCACAAAAGATCCAATTACATAGAGAGAAAATTTCATCTCATCAGAGAGATTTTTTACCGTGGAGATGTTGTAATAACACACATATCGACGGTCAACAATATGACAGATCCATTCACGAAAACTTTAAGTAGTAAAATATTTTATGGTCATCTAGAGAGCATGGAGATACGAGATTGTGCACGCCTACTCTAGTCCAAGTGGGAGTTTGTTGGAATTGTGTCCATAAAGTATGGTGTAATAACTATTTATGAGTATTTAGTTATTTTTCTGACATTTATGTACTATTGAATTTTATGAATAAATGAAAGATTTCCTTTAATTAAAGTGTATTTATAATTTACTTAAGTCATGGAACTATTATCAATGTAAGAAGAGTAAAGACAGAGAGGTCTTCCAGACAAACTCTTTTGAAATAGTTTTGAATGTTATTCGTAGTTTTAGGATCGACTGTGCAATCGAGTTCAATTACGATTGTTGGGTTTAACTAAAGGATATCAATCTCGGGGCATGGGAGCGAAGACTCTAACGTTGACCTAGACATGTTATGGAACATGTTGAATAGACCAGTAACAAATTAGTTTCGAGCAAAGTCGTTTATCTAGCTCTAAATCTAATTGTTACACCTTAAGGATATTTTCATGATTATCTTAATCCTGAGGTGAATACGGAACTTAACATAGTTACTTGTGATCTTTGATATGCCAAATGAGTAAGTTCGAATTGTCAGACAATAGCACGGCTGTTGGGATCGTGATTCAACTATGTTGGAGTTGCGTGATTCACATATATGAAATTCGTGGTAAGATTGCAGTAGCAACAACATCACCTTATACTTTATTGATGGATGTTTGAATAAATAAACCGGGCTTGGTACTCGATGATATGAGTCATTGAATAAGACATTGTGAACTGTACGAGACACTTCACTGATATGTCTTTCTTATTCACAATCAATAAAGGAGTTAAGGAAATAATAACTAGATGGGTAAAATGATAATTTTACACTCAGTTCTTGTTACTTATATTCACGAAGGGTAACATTATAAAATATTATGTGGATCGTGAAATAAAGATATTTATTTACACCAACAGAAATGTCGAGCGCATGAATCGAGAGTTGATTCGGCATCAGACCTATAGTGAAGTTGTACGATGTCGGGATTAAATAGGTCAGGAATTTATAGAGATAAATTAGCCGGGTATTTGAATCTCATAGCTTTATTCATGTGGGTTCATTCAGTCTCAAGAGTAGCTCATAAAAGCATGAATGAGAAACAACATCAGTTGGGTCAAAAATATATTTTAGACCAAGATACACTTCTCGAACCCATATGTGATGTGTGTCATCACTAAATTAGTGAAGAGTAGAATTAATGTTCAAATTAATTAATTTGTTATTTTCTAATTATTGGATAATTAGTAAATAAAATTAATTAATTAATTAATTGATAGGGATCAATTTAGATTAATGAATTTGGACACAATATTTGCTCTAAGGAAGATGTAAAAATCTCAGAAAGTAGTGTAGAGAGATGGTAAATTTCGGCAATTTACAATATAGGGGTATATGTGTGAATTTTTTAATTATTATATATGAGATTGTAATAGAGTTGCATCCTAACCTCAGTTTAACGTAATTACAGTGTGTGATTATTCAGAGAAAGAAAAATGTTTATTTTCTTCCTCAGTTGTTTAGAGAGCCCACACTCTATTTCTAACGATATCTTTGCGATATATACTTCTGAAAAATCGATTGAAGTTCTGCGAATCTCAAAAATGAGAAACGCGAGACAATAAATTGGATCCCGTCAATTCAGAAATTCTCCATTATAAGAAAATGTATAAAATTGTTTCTATTTGTTCTCAATACATTTATCTAAATATGTATGATCATTGTATGATTTTATATTTAATATGATTAGATATTTATTTTGAAATTATTTTTATATTCCGCCGATGAACCGTTCGTGGTTCATTAATTTTTCATCATGTCCAGGTTGTCACCCTTCTCTATTCAATTCAACCGTAAGGTATAGTTTTTCTGATTGATCCCGGCACGACTAGTTGCTTATTGGCTATTTTAAAAACCCGATCCAACATTAACAACAAAGAAAGGGCAAATTATACCAACATCTTTATATTTTGTTTAATTACATGAATACTCTTTTAATATAAACAATCACACATAACTTCTTCATTATTGGCAACTCAATGTTAAAGATAAAAAAAAAAACTGAAAAATTCTACTGACACCCTGTGAAGTTTCATTTAATGACACCACACCCCTTCTTTCTTATGTGTATGATTTAGAGCCAGTTTCATTATAATTGCCTATTTCTCAAGCTCGAGAATTTTCAGAGGGATGGGGTGGGGGATATGCTCGAGAATTTTTGAAGGGGAGGATCGAATCTAAACTGAAGGGGTCTGCTATGTAGAGACGGGTCTGAATTGATGGATTTTGCTAAGTTGGGTTACTTCACATAAAATCTAACAGAGGAGGTGCGAGTGTCCACACTTAAAAACTATAGAGGTAAAGTGAGTGCGGGTGTCATTTAATGAAGCCTCAAAGGATGTTAGTGAAATTTTTCCAAAAAAATATATTTCCCTAATTTATGTATCATTGTCATTAACTTAATTATTTTAAATCTTAGATAAATAGAAAAAAAATATTTAATACATAACTTGACAAGTCACAGATTAATTAAATAAATTATTTTAACAAGTAATATAACATATTATATTGACTAGGTTGTTACATTATTTTATTATAATGAGTAATATAACATAACAAACAACTTGATCGGTCTAAAATCAAGCGAGTTATACTGTCATTCCAACGGAGGTTAAATCAGTAAAAGAAAAAGGCCATAGAAAAAGATTCGGAAAAGCCGCCCTACGAATAGTGGGGGAGTGTGGGGGGAATGGGGATGGATAAAAAAGCTTCGCCCACCGCGTCCAAACCGCGTATTGACCGAGCCATCATCCCTCCGCGAAATTTAATATCCTCCACTACTTATTTATTTACCATTCTACCCTCCCCTCCTTGCTTTAATTTCACACAAACCTCTACGCGGTTCCTGGACTATTATAACATACACTCCATTGTACGGTATGATCCCCTTAAGACACACTGTGAACATGACATCTGTTCTGTCAAAAGTCAAATATCCACGTGGCTTAGGATAAACGGTTGACTGTGTAAAATTACAATGTACATGCGTGTATCTGTGAAGAATGAGTCTGATTCGAGGGTCCGCGTAAAAGGTAATGTATTTATATATAAGCGAATAGGAGAGTTGGGAAGTGTTGATTATAAAATCTTATCGTTTGTCTGAAAGCGTACCTTTTTCTCTCGGTTTCTCTCTGTCCTCGTCTCTCTCTCTGTCTTTGAAGGATAGTATCAATGGCGGATCAGCTTACCGATGATCAGATCTCTGAGTTTAAGGAAGCCTTCAGCTTGTTCGACAAGGATGGCGATGGTTCGTTCTCTCTCTCTCTCTCTCTCTCTCTCTCTCTCTCTCTCTCTCTCTCTCTCTAATTGTTGTGTATTTGTTTCTTTTTTTGTCTCAAATCTTGATTCGCTCTTGGTTGAAACTTGGATCGTGGTTTGTTTGCGAGTATATATCATTTTGTCGAATGTTTTTACGATCCATTATCGGTTTAATTTTATTACTGGTTGATCTTTGACTATAAATCTTTAAGTTGATTATTGGTATATGCTTTGGCTATTAACATCAGCGAAAGGCTAACAGTTCTTTTTCCGTTTCCGTTCCACTTGATGATAGATCATTATTTTTATTTTTGACAAATGAAAAAGACCATTCCGAATGACTCTAGTGATGGAGCTAAATGTTAGTCAACAATATATCTAGTCATATTTTAGGACAACGCATAGTTTGGAAGCATTTTCCAAGAAAATTCCCAAAACTCAAATGTGTTCAAATGATATTGTAATTTGGGAACGGGAGTTTGAACACCACTGATGGATCTGAAAACAATTCTTTGTAGTCAATAAGATAGGGATGTATTACAAGACGGATGGATCCACCTTGCTAATTAGATCCCCGCCCCGGGATAAAGGTGTGCTAGGTTCTGGGCCTTCTGGCTTCAATCCAAGATGTTTAAGCTTTAATAATCGGAGTATGTAGCCAAGTACGTCTAATTCTATGTTTCTTTAAAAAAAATGCTTGTTTTTTTTGTGTTTATCTGGAACTATTTGGGTTATTGAAGTTAATTTAATAATTCCTTATAACAACTGAATACTCGCTCAATTTTTATAATCTCCTTCCTGTAAATTTAGTATTTCGCGTCTGATGCATATGAATAAAAAATGAACATCTTTGCTAATGTTATACTTTTCTGCTATTTGATGATTTAAAATGGCCTATTTGAGCTGAGCACCTGTCCTTAGTATATTATAGTATAATTCTTTTACAAAATAAGAAGTAAACCACTCAAGGTAGCTTAGTGGGAAGCACGAGTTTGGACTATATAATAGGTGCACATGTTACGAGTTTCTTATTGTTCTGAAAGTTCTTTTGATAATTTAAAATACAAGTTCAAGACACTCTTAGTTTACGGGAATATGATGTGCTTGCTAGGATTTGAAACTATCTTTATGTTGTAGTGGCTGGGACAAACATATCAAGTCATTTTGAAGCGTAACTTGTACGTGATTTCTGATGTTTTGTCTTAATTATATCATCTTGCAGGTTGTATTACTACCAAGGAGCTTGGAACTGTTATGAGGTCACTTGGACAGAACCCAACTGAAGCAGAGCTTCAGGATATGATTAATGAAGTAGATGCAGATGGTAACGGAACCATTGACTTCCCTGAGTTCCTTAATCTCATGGCAAGGAAGATGAAAGACACTGATTCTGAGGAAGAGCTGAAAGAGGCATTCCGTGTTTTCGACAAGGATCAAAACGGGTTCATCTCTGCTGCCGAGCTACGCCACGTGATGACAAATCTGGGGGAGAAGCTCACTGATGAGGAAGTCGATGAGATGATTCGTGAGGCCGATGTTGATGGTGATGGACAGATTAATTACGACGAGTTTGTGAAGGTGATGATGGCTAAGTGATATACCACCACTAATTAAAATTGATTTACAAGGGACCCCTCTCCCTCTCCCTCTCCTTCCTCTATAAAAAATGAAAAAAAGGGAAAATGTGGTTTTGACTGATTATTGAAATCCTAGTATCCTTTATTTGTTGGAATTTCTTCATTTGGTCTGTTTTCTACAACAAACCTTTATAGGAAGTAATGTTCTGTGGTGGATCTTTCAGTCTCATATTTTCTTTTCTGTTCAGTAACGATGACTGTTGGCACGTTTTTAATATGTTTTCTCCTCCTTTTATCTGCTTGTGCAAATGAACAAATTAAGTTGCTGGAAAAATTTAATCTTAATGAACGTTTCATTTTATTATTACTCTTATTCAACATCAGCAATTGCTTTGTTTGTCACCTAGGTCTAGATATGCTACCGTCAAATTTATGCTCCCCTCTCTCTAAGTTGGGATTGGGGGATTCATTATTCGAACTTACGAGAGCTCTAAGATACGAGTATGAAATTCTTTGAATATAATTATCTGTGTTAGTCCTAACTAATCTTTTGTTTTTTGCCTTTTGACAATACTTAGAAATGGAATTTATGATATGCATTTACTGATATAAAATTAATGAAAAAAAAAACATAAATTGAAGTTATTTACCTACAAATCTTTACAAATAACTCAGATTTGGAAACTGCCTTGGTTTATCCAAACTCTAGAGTTAAAGATCTCAAATTCCCAAGTTTTGCACAAGAAGAAAGTGGGGAAGAAACCAACAAAAACACCTAGATCTCAAAAATCTTATCAGTCAGATCCCACTTTTTTTTAAGCATTGAAATAGTAATCTTTGATGATCAAATAATTGATAAAGTTCTAAATGACGAACGATGTAACAATAATTTATAGATTGATATTTTATAATTCATAAAATGATTTGATAAATTAATTATATGAACGATTATCACATCAATTAATCAATTATTTATCTGATGTAGAATTACTCGATATTCAAATTTCACTTGATTGATTAGATATAAAAGAGGTGGTGTGCTTGGCTGCTGTTAAAGGATGGAAGAAAAGTCGTTGGGTAGTATCTTAGCAAGGGTACTTGCGGTGAATGTGATTGGAAGCTCCTTAACTTGGTTGAGGACATTTTACATAAGTTGAGTGTTTTTCAATCCTTTTCTATTAAGTGGATTAATAGGAGTTGTAACAAAGTTGACAATTTAGCCAAGTTTAACTCTAGTCAAACTTTTATCCTTCTGGATGTCTGTGATATGTCTATATCTGTTTATGATCTCTTGTACTCTAATTCTTTTAAGGCATTTAAACATCTTTGATAAGATTAATGAAATTTTCTAATTTATTAAACAACAAAAAGGATCCGCCTTTAGTTGGAGCTCTCGATCACTATTACATAAGTTGAGTGTTTTTCAATCCTTTTCTATTAAGTGGATTAATAGGAGTTGTAACAAAGTTGACAATTTAACCAAGTTTAGCTCTAGTCAAAGTTTTATCCTTCTGGATGTCTGTGATATGCCTATATCTGTTTATGATCTCTTGTACTCTGATTCTTTTAAGGCATTTAAACCTCTTTGATAAGATTAATGAAATTTTCTAATTTATTAAACAACAAAAAGGATCCCCCTTTAGTTGGAGCTCTCGATCACTATTCTATCTGTATATCTAACTTTTCTGATGTTCCAAAACCAATAGCTAACCATTTCTTTACAAATGACAAGTTTTACATAAACTTTGCCATAGAAAACTCTCCTACTTGTCTCACTCCAAACAAAATAAATAAGAACAGGACTTTTAACCCTAATAGTTGTACTTGAAATTTTCATTTGAACTAGAATAAAATATCTTAATATAACATTCTATGTTAACATTCACACTCGTTAGATTAGAGTCTAACAAAATATTTTTACTAGATCTCAGTCAAACAGTCACTAATTTTAACTGAAAAATTTTAAATAAAAAGATAACTTTATTTTTTCCTCTATAAAAATACTGAATTTTTTGTTAGAAACGAGGCTTAAAATCGTTTTTTACCGGGGTTATTTAAAAATTTAAAAAAAAAACAAAACAAAAGCACAAAATGTGAGCTTTACAATAGTCGTTAGAAGATTTTCCCTACGAGTATGACCCGGTAAAAAACGTGCATGCAATACGATCCAATTAAGAAGAAATATTTTTTTTTAAAAATATTTGAAACAATTACCCAACTGGTGGCTTATAATTACTTTCTATGTAGTTGAAATAAGTGAATTATATTTTGATTTATTTTATCAATTCTTTCGTCATTTAAATTATTGAAAATGAATTTATTCAATTTTTTTTATTGATTCAAAAAAAAGTTGTGCATTAATTCTGGGGAAATTCCCTCATCCAATTAAGTAGAAATCTTGACACAAATTCTAGAGGAAACATTTGTCCATCCAAGTAAAAACACTTTACAATCTCTTCAAACTTTTCTTTCTTGCATCCATTTTCTTCTTGTCTGCTTGTGCTTTTGCCAATCCACCTTCTTTCTTCTGCATTGTGACCGCAGCAGTAGTTGCTCCGATCCCAGATCCACCAATCCCAATATCTATGGTTCTAAGGGCTGTAGTGGAGGTAATTAGAGATGGCATAGGCGATTGAGGAGCGGCTGATGGTGCATGCTTTGGGTCGGCACTAAAAACTGAGGGGTTAGTCTGGTCGACATTCAGAGCTGTTGTGGACTCACATATAGCTCCTGTTTTGAACTTGGGTTTTGGCTTAGCGTGAATTCCAGTGTAAAGCCTGTACAAAGTCAATCAAAAAGTGCTTCTTCAACCTTGTTCAATGGATTCAATTGCATAACATTTGAATAAGGCATAACCAAGAAAGTAATTCAAAAAATAATATTTCGAAAACTTGTTACGTAGTAGTGTTAAAAATTAAAAGTTTTATGTAAACTTTTTTTATGGGAAAATTCCTTCAACCTTCCTTCTAGTTTGTCATTTTAGAAAATGACGCTTACGTCCACTTCATCAGAATACCATAAGTTTATCTATAAAAATACAAAAACACCCTTAACCATTTTCTACAAAATAGAGAAGAGACGAGGGCAATTTGGAATCTGAAAATGGTTTTAACACGGTTGAAGGACGAATCCGGTATTAAAATTTATTTTTACGGTGTTGTAAGAAATAACGTTTTTATGTTTATTTGTCGATGGGAGTGGGAGCATGCTCGTGTATAGAAACAGGATACTCAGTTGAGGTCCTACAGCACGTGGCTACAAGGCCAAATAGACTTTTCAAATCAAACACTCTTTGACTCCTTTGGGCTCACTCACCTGGCATGTCGAGCATACTCGTCATAATTTTCAAGAAGCATCTTGCCAGCTTGTTCATTCAAAGCTGATTCTGGAAACGGTTCAATCAATAGACACCTGATTACCTGTTATGCATGGCTCACATTCAAGAAACTATGTTCATAAAAAAACCGAAAAATCGTAAGACTGTCGCAACTCAACATGGGGAAAATTCATGTCAATAGCAAGAAAAGGTGATGTTCTTACAATTAGAACATGTCGTAACCCAAGACTTGGATTCCAGTCCTTTTTCAGCGTGTTGACACAAATTTCTCCATTGCTTGCAATGTTTGGATGAAATATCTTGGTTAGGAAATAACCTACAAGATTTATGATCAAAGATTCAGCATTCAGGGCACTGCATGTACAAGTAAACACATATACAGATGGAGTGGAAAGGCAAAAAAATATTATGGGCCCCCAAGTAAATCAAATAGGCAATCAATGCCAGTATGAGGGAATTTTCCATTCACGTTCATGTAAAAAGGAAACCATTGTAACAGATGATCTCAAACATATGTCCACGCAATGTCAATGTTGTATATATAATTAGCAACAAACCTTTAGGAGGGGAGTGTGGGAAGTCATGGGACAGTAACAACTTCATGCGAAAAACACCATTCTCATAAGGGGTACCAGCTGCAAAGGAGGTTAGTATTGATTCAGTAAATAATTTCTAGTAGTAACTTTTGATAGTAAATATAAACTTAAAGATGAAAATACATGCCTGGGCCTTCAATATCAGCGTAAATCATTGAAAAATCATCATCATTAACACCTACTTTGATTCCCTCCGGAGGAGATTCATCAAGACTCTTCAACTCCTTAGCAAGTAGCTTTATTACATTCGGTGGAAGGTTTTCATTAGTCGCCTGTAACAATAACATGATCAACAGATTAGAAGATAACAATAAAGGTAACAAAGAAAAAGGCTGGAATCACTCAGATTGAAGTTATAATCTATATATTCAAACCAACTCTTGGCATTATTACCAATGTAATCAAACTACACACATGCAAGAGAAATTGTTTGAGCCTGAGACCAACTGATGCAAAAGTACATATTGTCATAAAAGTGTCATAATTCCGAAAGATATGCGAAAGTTACAGAAAGTGAATGAATTACCATAACAGAAAAAGAAAGAAATCTTTCTGTAAGCTGCAGATGCTGCCGTTAAAAAGAGATCAGTAACTAAGCAGATGACACGTCAAAATTGTTTCAGGTTTGTTGTTCCGAAAGCATAAAAGTCATGGGTAAAATTGTTTCAGGTTTGTTGTTCTGAAAGAATAAAAGTCATGGGTTGTTCACAAAAATGCCTGCAAGACAAGAGCTCAACAAATCATTTCAATAAATTATAAAAAGCTCCAGCTTGTGGTGCATTAACAAGCAGAGACTAGAGTTAAAGAAAAAGATATTAAGACATTTTTCAGTACAGAAAAAAAGAAGTCTGAACAATAAAATAAGAAAAAGAGTAGCGCTAGCTTCTCTCTATTTGTGTTCATAGTTATCAAGTCATGTTGTTACATGATAATGGCATGCTTACAGTTATAGTAACTCCCACCCACTCGATGGCAAATTTAACCAAACCCTCAACTTCTTTGGAGGATGCTAAACTAGGCAGTGTAAGAAATTAATTTAAGAACAGTTCAAATTCATTGCTTTCCACGAGTCTCATCAAATAGTAACTTAAAATGTAAAAGTTTTCTGCTCAAATCCGACAAATTCACCTAATTATATTTGAAAAACAAAAGAAAGCCGCAATAATCTTCATTGTCGAAGAGTAAATTAACAAAAGTAAACAGCATTCATTTACAATTTCCAAAATATAGGGATGGAAAACATTCTTCTCGCAAAAAACATTTTTATATTTCCAAACCCAGCTGCTTTTCTATTTTTCTGAAACTCATTCTTATGAGCTTATCACAATCTATGCAGTAGTTTTCCACTACAACTCCTAGAATGCTTATTCTAGCAGCTTCTAAAAATGTTGAAAACTAGTAATTACTTAAACATATTTGATTGCATATATCTTATGCTTCATCGACTTCATAAAGTTGAGCCACTTGACATATTCCACATCACCTACACATTTGATCAACCAGGAAACGAGAGAATTAACTACCATTTCTAAAGGCGGATACAATCCATCCGGAAAAAATATGGATCAGATACAATCCAGAAGACATAAAATTAAAGGAAATTAGAAATGTCAATTAATATACTGAATAAAACGATAAAGAATAATTCCTAGCTAGAACAAATTCCATACTCAAATCTGAATTCAGAACAATCCGAAGAGGTTACCAAACTTATTAAAGTCAAACAAGAAGTAAAGGATCTAGAATCACCATAAAAGAGAAAAATGTAGTCTCAGGTAGCTTAAATGAATAATAGGCTTTCAACTAAGATTACTGTTAAAAAGGGAGAGAAAAGAAAGATGGATTCTTTCAACCCTCAGACCAAGAGATTCAAAAAATACACTTGGGGGGGGGGGGGGGGGGGGGGGGGGGGGGGGGGGCGGCATCAGAAGAACCCGAACGACCTAGAATCTAACGTTCCCACCAAGAATGACATAAAAGTTGAACAAGAAAAAACATCAAAATCAATTTTCATCCAAGGAGACTTCAAATAAATAGTCACTGAAAACATACCCATCGGAAATCATCCGATTCAGTTCAGATTGAGAACTAAAAATCAATAATTACAGTTACAAAACAAATTGCATACTGTAAAAATGACTAAATTAGTATTCTTCGAAGGAAAAAAAACATCCACAAGAATATTCAACTCTCGAATCTGATTTGAAGCTTTTCCCAGGTGAGAACAGAGAGAAAGAGAGAACTCGTTTCTTCTGAGAGAGGCGCTATGAGACGCACCGAAGAGAGAGAGAGAGAGAGATGAAAAGAAGAGAGTGAAAGAGGACGCAAACTCCAAAAAAATAAAAAGGAATATAAAGAAGAAAAATTAAATGTGAAATGACGTGCGCTACAGTTGAGAAATAATTAGCCGTCGGCCTGGATTCCTTATGTTCAGCTTCAAGGGGTACGGTTGGGCCACCAGCTTCCATCGTCGGTAGACTTCCTCGCCCCCTCTCCAGTCCAGCCAGATTCCTGAATCCAGATCAAGCCATTATTCATTATATGGAACTTGGTAATGGTAGTCTAGCCGTTTGTTTGCGAAATCTTTAAACCATTATAGTTTAATTAGTAATAAGATATGATTATAATGTTTAATTGTAAATTGTAATTTTATAAAGATATATGTTAATTTAAAATTGTTATATTTGATATAAATTAAATTTTATTGTAAATTTATATAAATAAAATGAAATTACTTAAATACCACGTTTGTTATATTATGTAAAAAATATTTTGACTTATAATTTTAATATTAATTTCAATTATGTTTGTTTAATATTTAATTAAATTAATAATGCTAGACTAAGTTTTAATATTGTTAACTTTACTTAAATTAATAAAATGAGAGAGATCGTGAAAGAAAGAATTGATATTTGTTTTATGTCATACGAGGGTACGAAAGTAATTTTGTCTGATATTAGGATTACAATTGTATTGTAAATAAGAATTGCTCTCATTTTCTGTTGTAATTCAATTGCCTCTAAAATTTGTAAACTAAGATTACATACAAACTAGAGTTGTAGCATGAGAAACCACACGCTGTTCCTCATGCTGAGAAACCATAGAAGTTTAAGGGGGGAGATTTTAAGAGATGGTAATAGAAGATGGTGTTTTATCTGAAGACACTGAACTTGGCTCATATTCTGAAGGAAGAATGTCCTGTCACACCGATTGAGAAACAGACTAAGGAAACGATATCTGCTCAGGAAGCATGGAAACATTCTGATTTTTTCTGCTGAAACTACATCTTGAACGGTCTTGTAGACATTCTCTATAATGTCTACTCGTCATTCAAGACATCGAAGGACTTATGGGAAGTGTTGGAAAAAAAAAGCATAAGACTGAGGACGCTGGGACAAATAAATTCATCGTCGGGTGATTCTTGGAATATTTGATGGATGACAAGCATACGGTGGTTCGTCAAGTTGAAGAACACCAAATCCTATTCAACGTACTTATCAATGAGGGAATGACAATCAGTGAATCATTCCAAGTGGCTGCAACAATCGAGAAACTTCCACCGTCCTAGAAAGAGTTCAAGAGTTATTTGAAGCATAAGTGAAAGGATATGTCAATGGAGGATCTCGTGTTTCATCTGTGAATTGAAGAAGACAACCGGAAGAATGAACACAAGTTGCTGCCTTCGTATTCCATGGAGATGAAAGAGAACGTTGTCGAGATTGGAAAGCTAAAACCGAAAAGCTTCAAAAGGAAGGCTACGAGCAGCAACATCGAAAACGCCAACAAATGTATGAGTAATAAATGGATCAAGGGTAGTTGCTGGGTCTGTGGTATCCGATCACAGAGCAAAAGACTGTCAATTCAAAAAGGACCACACGGTGGCAAACCCTAACAACGGTCACGAGAACATGGTTAATGTGATCGAGATGGATGACCTATGTGCGATAATTTCTGAATTGTGCATTGTCACTGATATAACAAGTTGGTGGGTTGATACTGGTGCTACTAAGCACATCTGTGGTGACAAAAGTTTGTTTACAACTTATGAAGGAGTTGAAGGTGAAAAACTGTACATGGGCAAGGCCGTTGGTAATTAAATAAACAAACAAACAAATGTTATGGGTTTGTGTATATAAATTGTCCTCAACAACTATCCTTTAACATTCAAATTAAAATTATCCTCGAATTTATTATAATTACAACTGTCATTGAGGACTTTTTGTACTGCTCATTTAGATGATAATTTGTTATTTAAACACATAATCCAGGATTTGAAGCCGATCTCAAGATGACTTTGTTTGAAATTTAAAAAGTTGTGAATTGGTCTCCTTGAAAGAATATTATGGATTATGAAAGTAGGAGTCAAAAATCGGATATCTCAAAATGAAAGCTTGAATCAAGAAGAGATTATTGAAATTTGAGATTTTAAGTAAAAAAAAGGGTTAAAAATAAATTAGAACTGAAATTAAATAAAAAAGAATAGAACTATAAATTTCAGTGAGGTTACACTTGACATTTTAGTGGGGTGAAAAAAAGAAAGATAAAATGTAAAAAATTATTATATGAAAATTATTTCTATGGGGCAGGTGTCACGTGGCCCCACCCCTGGGCATATGTTCAAATATTTCGACAACAAAGTGAACTGATTGAATCGAGCTTGTTCGTTTGGTTTACTTTTGTATTGGGTCTGTTTGATATATAAAAAACCGATATGAAAAAGTAATATGTTTTATTTCTGTGGGGTAGGGGTCACCTGACCCCACCCCTGGGCATATGTTCAAATATTTCGACAACTAAGTGAACCGATTAAATCAAGTTGGTTCAGTTGGTTTAGTTTTTTTATTGGTTCGGTTTGACATATAAAAGAAACTGATATTCCTTCCTTCAAAAATGTACAAAAACTTTTCTTTGTTGTTTTAGTATTGTATTTATGGCACGCTTATTTCATTTCAAGGGAAATAAATTTTGTGAAAAGGGAATTCAAAGATCATTTATTGTTTACTATAACTTCAGAATCTAATTTTGAGTGGGCCCCATCCCTTTGACTCGGTTTCATTCTTGGAATGACACTAATTTAAGAATGTGATATGAAATTTCTAGTATATCCTCGACACAACCCACATTTCATATTTTCACGTAATCTGCGGCACTTCACCATGGATGCAACAACTCCCCATCGACGGTCTGCCATGACGTTGAAATTCGGAGGGTACAGGATAATATAATTCATTCAAGAAGTAGTTGTTGTTGTTGTTGGGGGTTTTGTTCAAACGAAGGAGAGAGTTTCAAAGGGAGAAATGGAAGGAAATTGGTGTTGGTTTCATTCAAGTAATCGAAATTATTCCAATTTCTTGATAAATGCTCATTTATTTTCATTGGAGTTTTCTAAAATTATCTTCTTTCTACTAGTAATTCCTCTAAGAAACCTTGTTAATTAAGGCATTTTTTCCTAAAGTACACCAACCTAGATTTACTAAAACATACCATAGCCTAATTTTTGCTGAAATATACCCCTGACCTACCTTCCATTCAAATTAACGAGTGAAATAATCAAATTGCCCTTTCACGAATTTTGAACGATGACAAAAATAAAATAAAAAACAAATCAAATTAGTCATCATTACACATTTTCAAAAGTAACTTCTCGGATACTCAACCACGATGTTTCGTGTACCCTCCCATTTTTCATGTAGTCTCTCATTTCTTCATTTTATGTTACTCGAAATCACAACAATCTCTCTTTCTCTCCCCTCTCTCTCTCTCTCTCACACACACACACGCTCTCTCTCTCTCTCTAAATCATAGCAATATCTCTCTATCTCTCTCTCTCTCTTTCTCTCGAAATCACAACAAACTTCGTCTCTCACAGCAAAATAGCACAACAAGGTATGTTTCTTTCTCGTATTTCTGGGTTTCAGGATTTTTCTCTAGGGTTTCTCTGTGTTTCTGGCTTAATAATTCATGATACTTCATGAGGTCATCATGAATACTTCATGATGGTTCAAGAGGTCCGTGAACGCCATCATGAAATGCTTAAGACGTTACAGTGTACACCATGAACCTTTTGATGTATTTTGAAGTATTCATGATGTATCTTGTACGCTTCAAAAAGACTACATGATGACCATGAAGTCATCGTGTAGTGTTCAAGAAGATATCATATAGTGTTCATGTCGTCTTGAACACTACACGATGTAGTACAAGACTATCGTATAGTCATCTTATACACTACACAATATGTTACATGACTATCTTATAGTCATAGTGTAGTGTACAAGATAACTACACAATCGTCTTGTGCTCAAAGTGACACGAACAGTACATGATGTATTACAAGATGATCGTGTAGTCGTCTTATACACTACACGATGTGCTACACGACTATCTTGTAGCACTCTGTAGAGTACAAGATGACTACTCGATCATCTTGTACTCATGGTGTAGTGTTGAAAATGATCAAGCAGTCATCTTGTACACTACACGATGACCACAAGATCATCATGTACACTTTGATTCTCTGATCTTATGTATGGTATTTACACTACCTAGAATTTCTACAGGTTATGAAATCATCAAACATGAAACTAAGGTACGCCTGCAACATGAACTGAATTCCTAGAGCTAGGGTAAATACAACGTGAAATGCCCACGTTATCGAGGACATCATGAAGAAGTTGACTGAGACTCAACTATCCCTATTTAGGGAGACATGCTTTGGGTATCTATTAGATCTCCCAACGCTGAAATTATTTACCTCTGTTTACCACTAAGTGTTGTCCAGGGAGGCCAAATCTCTTAATGACCCTACTGTTAAGGATGAGATTTGGTTTCTTGTCAATGAGAAACCAATCTACTTCTCCAAGAGAAAGTTTGCATTGTGACCGGATTGAGGTTCGGTGTAGCTCGTGATGAGAAGAAGACATGGCTCCAACAGGCTATATGCTAAGTATTTTGACAAAGTAAAAGGAATTACCATGGTTGCTTTGGAGGAAACGTTTAAGAACATGGAATCTAGGGTAGATTACGATGTTGTGAAGATGACTCTCATTTATATACTGGAGCATTTTCTCTTAAGGAAGGAGAGTTGGACCCTAATTGATCCAAATTGGATGGTTTTGGTGGTTGACCTCACAGTGTTCAACCAATATTCATGGGGGAGATCGTTTTCTCCAAAGAAATCTTTAATAGGTGTAAAGAGAACTAAGATTCTTTTTTGCAATATAGAGGAGGAGCAAGGAAAAAAATAAAGAAATCCATGCTTCATGGATACTCAATCCTTGGATGTCCTTATATGCCTTCCAGGTAAAATTTTATTGTGGTTCAATGCAGCATTTACACACTGATGTTTTCATTTATATGCTGAAAAACTCTCTTTGTTATAATAGGCATGGATATTTGAATCTATCTCATTGATTCGGAGGGATTACCGCACCAAGGTTGCGACCAAGGTATCGAGGATTATTCAATTGGTGTATAACAATAGTGGTACAAGTTGAGAACCTCCAGAAAGATATTTTTTCAAACAAGAATGTAAGTTGTGAATTCTGAACTTCATGATAGCTACAGGATCGTATTGAAGCCATCTTATATACTGATATATACTACTTGTATTTTCAGTTGACAGTTCATTCATCATTGATCCTTGCGGATGAGGAGGGGAAAATGAGCTACTAGAAATCAGTATCAGGAAAGCAACATCTCAAGATCCTCATATAATCTTCTTGAAGGCTACAAGATAATAGCAGGGATATCTTGTAACCATCTTGTAGTTTATAAGACGGGTACATGATGATCTTGTATCCATCTTGTAGGCTACAAGATGGGTACAAGATGTTCATGTAACCGTCTTGTAGCCCACAAGATGAATATAATATCAACACGTACCCATCTTATAGACTATAAGATGGTTACAGAGACATCTTGTAGACTACATGATGGTTAAAGGGATATCTTGTACCCATCTAGTAGTCTACAAGATGGGTACATCATCATGTACCCATCTTATAGACTACAAGATGGTTACAAGGACATCTTGTAGTCTACAAGATATGTACAAGATCATCATGTACCCGTTTTGTAGACTAGAAGATGGTTATAATGACACCTTGTGTTAATCACGTAGTCTACAAGACGAGTACAAGATCATCATGTGCCGGCCTTGTAGACTACAAAATCATCACGTACCCATTTTGTAACTGTCTTATCTGATTTATATTACATTTATTTTCAGTCGACGACTCATTTATCCTTATCGTGGGTAGAAAGGGAAGATGTTTATGAGAAGATGAAGAGGCATGAGGAGGAGAAGGTCTTTTAAAGAAGGTTGTGGGTAGTAAACAGCTTGAGGAGAATAATAGGAATCCCTGATTGAGGAAATTTCTAATTGCAATGGACGAGAAGATTTCATCAATGGATAGGAAAATGTTGTCCATGCAATCAGACATTTCCTTTGTAATTTTTTAGATCAAAATTTTGATGGATCACTTGGTAACATACCATGTGGATGATTACTCATTTTGTGCTCGAACTCCCACTGACAACGTAGATATGATGGATGTCGAGGGGGAGAGAGAATGGAAAAAGAAGAGGAGGAGGAGGAGGAGGAGGAGGAGGAGGAGGAGGAGGAGGGGGGAGTGGAAGAGGAAGATGGCAAGGAGGAAGAGGAAAAAATGATGAAGATGAAGATGATGCAGAAGGTGGAGAGATAGAGGAAGGAAAGAATGAAGGAGAGAAAGAAGAAGAAAATAATGATGAGGAGAAGAAGATTGAGGAAGAAATAGAAGACGGAGAAAAAAAGAAGAAAACAAAAAAAGAGGAAAGGGAGGGAAAAAAAGAAAAAGAAAAAGAAAAAGAAATAGAAAAAAAGGAGGAAGAAAAAAGAAGAAGAAAATGAAAAAAATAGAAGAAAAAGAAAAAAAAATAGAAGAAAATGAAGAAGAAGAAAAAGAAGAAGAAAAAGGTAAAAAAAAAAGAAGAAAAGAAAAGAAAAATGAAAAATAAGAAGAAAAAGAAAGAAAAAAATAAGAAAAGGAAAAAGAAGAAGTGTAGTCCACCGATGAAACTGTTGCATTGATAATCTCCAGTTAGATTAGAGAAGCAGTCCAAAGAAGGAGAAGATGATCCTTATATCACATTCCTTTGGTAAGCGGTAGAATAAGAGATCTCGGCTCCACGCGTCACCTACTTGGGTAACAGAAAAAGAAGAAAAAAGAAGCGGAGAACTCAAAGAGTACAAGAGAAAGTCATTGCCAGTACGGGCTTCAAACCTTTCTAAGCATTTAACTTGCTCTTCAGAGGATGAAGTGAGGTTTGAAGTTTGTTACAACTCACCAAGTGCAAGGTAAGTTCTGTAATGTTCGTGTCCATCTTGTAGTCTACAAGACGGGTACAAGATGTCCCTGTAACCATCATGTACCCATCTTTTAGACTATAATAAAGTTATAATATGTCCCTGTAACTATAGTGTAGTCTACAAGACGAGTACATGATCATCATGTACCTATCTTATAGACTACAAGAAGGGTACAAGATGTCATGGTAATCATGTACCGATCTTGTAGACTATAAGATGGGTACAAGATGTCACTCTTGTCATCTTGTAGGTATTTAAATCACCATCATAAACCTCCTAATGTTGATATGTAGTTACGTTGTACAGTGAATGAGAAAGTAGATGTAGGATTTTGCATCTTTGATCTAACCTGGTTCAAAAAATTACCACTCCACTTTTCCAATGGCTCAAGTCATACGTAAACAATTATATATAATCTTTTTTTAATGTGATATTTTGAATAAATATAAATATTTTATGTAATCTTGATTATATTGCAGCATCTCAATGCATACTTAGAGCTGATTTAGAAGGATTTGAGGGATAACAACCCACACATGAGAGTCACTGTTGTTGATTTGCATCTGTAGGTAAGTTGTATTTGACATTCATGAAGTATACACGATGCCTCCATCGGAATCTTGTACACTTTGGAAGTCTACACGATGACTTCATGAGTATCGTGTGCATATCCTAAAGTCTACACGATGCCTTCATGGACATTTTGTATACTTCATGATGACTTCTGCTTGTTTTAACGTTTTGTTTTACAATGACATTGTATGGAAACCTGTTTTCCTGACTGTAAGATTTTGAGAAAGATCCAACTGGCTATGACTTTAACATTGACGATACTCTTTGTTTCCATGTCCTTGGCTTCCAGATGAATTTTGGTAGGGACTGGGGATTTTCTGATAAAGTTCGTCTTGTAAAAAAGCTAGTAAACATACTTTTTTTTACTTATAAAGGCCAAATATTTATTCTAATCTATCAATTTCTATAGGTTGTGTTTTCAATGAATGTGAATAATAGTCATTGGATAGCGTTGGAGCTTGATTTGAATGCCCAGATTTTTCGTATTTATAACTTCTTGAACACGGCACATCAACGCTTTATGTCCACAATTGATGAAACCTTACATGAAGATAATCCCTCGTCTACTGTGTGTCATGAACTTTTATGATTCTAGACCGGAGGTTGGAACCATAAAAGAGATGTAGACATACGAGATCATGAAGGTTTCTTAACAAGCGAATGTGTAAGTGAAAGATATATATTTCTTAAAGTTCATTATACACTTATAATGTCATACATATTATTTAATTTTATATTGGGATTTCATGTATTTTATAACTTTAATTATTAGGTATTATCCCTGAAGTTTGTCAAAACCATCACATACGGGATGAATCTTGCAGAAATAACTCAAAAGAAAATGTCAGAATATCACAAAAGAATAGCAATTGAGTTATTTGTTCGTGGACGTGTACAAAATTTTTTTTTTTATCGTATAACTTGGTTATTTTTTATATTTTACATGGTTTTTGAATGCCCAATTTATTTTATGTTATTGAATGCCCAATTTTTTATATGATATGTTCTTCATGGTTGTCGTATAGTCTTCTTGAAGCGCACAAGATGACTTCATGGTTATCGAGACAGTATACTCATCTCCATATTTATTTATATTTAACTTTAAAATTACCACAAGTCAATTTCTATATTAATATTTAAATAATTACATAAGTCTATACTTATATTTTACATGACGGCTTCATGGTCATCGTGTAGTCTTCTTGAGCGTACAAGAAGACTACAAGATGACTTCATGGTCATTTTGTAGTCTTTTTGAAGGCTACACGATGACTTTAGGGTCATAATATAGTCTTCTTGAAGCATACAAGAAGACTACAAGATGACTTCATGATCATCGTGACAGTATACTCATGTCCATATTTATTTATATTCAACTTTAAAATTACCACAAGTCAATTTCTATATTAATATTTTACGGGGCAATGGATTTCCCATCACATTGAGAGAGAGGGATTGGATTTCTGCATGTTTGTCGGTTGTGGCCAATTTATCCACAACGTGTGTACTTCCTTCTTATTACTTCCTCACTTCTAGATAGAATTTTTTGCGTCCTTGCTCTGCCACTTTGTCGTCGCCTTATAGGAGGCAATACAACATTTTTTGAACTTCTTGGTTGATGACTCAATCTATATGATTTTTGAGAGGATGTATTATTCTCGCATACGCCGTAATTAGGGCCTCAGTTTTATAGTACTTCAAACACATATTGTATATGAAAATATTACATAGACGACATGTAGTCATCATGTAGTGTACACGATGCGTTATAAGATCATCTTGTAATGCATCGAGAACATCTTGAGCAGTTCACGATGCACTACAAGATGATCTTGTAGTGCATCTTGTACACTACATGATATGTTACACGATCATCTTATAGGCATCATGTAGTGTACACGATGACTACAAGATCATCTTATAATGCATCAGGAATATCTTAAGCAGTTCATGATGCACTACAAGATCGTCTTATAGGCATGTTCTTCAAACCTACAACGTACTGCATGTTATTGTAGTAATAAAAAAACCCAGAAAATATATTTTAAAACCCACACTTGTGTACCTGCAATCTTTTCTTGAAGATGAAGAAGACCATGAAGAACTTCTAGACAAGTAAAAAATCTTCTCGTGTAGCAGGAAGAAGAAGATGAAGAAATGACGAAGAAGAATATGAAGAAATGAATAACGTAGAAGGAGAAATGAGGGTATTGAGGGCTTTGGGTATGGAGGTTGAGTGTTGATGAAGAAGAAGTTGATATTTGATTTAAAACTGTGTAAGAAGTGTATTGGGAGAAAGAATGAAAAAAAAATTAAGGGGAATGTCGGTCAGGGGTATACTTCAGCGAAAATTAGGCTTGGAGTATGTTTTAGTAAATATAGTTTTCCAGGGGTGTAGTTTAGACAAAACCCTTAATTGAGCACCATTTCTCCCTCTACCTTTCTCTCTTTTCTTTATTGGGCTTTCCTCTCTCCTATGCCATTTGGAATCAGGAATGAACTACCTTGATATCATGAGGTTGCATCATGTTAAATAATACGTAGGGTAAATAAAGGAATGAACTTTACTTGCTTTAAGAATACACATAATTCTCTCACCATTAATGTGGACAAATTAGTTTAATGATACTTTTATCTCAGTGTCATCAAATAGTCGGGCAAGTTCGGTCCAAAAATTATTGGCCATGGCCCTAGCCCGAGCCCTGCCCAATGGGCCGTTGACTAGTCAAAAAGCTAGGATCGGTCTGGCCCTATCTAAAGTATGGAGTAACAGGGGCCCTCAGTCAGTATCCCAAAAGGATCGATCTCAGTGAAAAGTTTTTGTGAGCTTGCAATGGAACTCAACTCCACAAAGGGATTCCACTACTCATGCTCACTAATCTTAAAAGGGTAAGCACAAGTATGTGGCTAGTGTATGTGTGCAAAAGTGAAAAGTGTGTGAGGTAGTTAAAAATAACAGTAATAAATATGTAAATGTAATGAAATTAAAAAGTAACAACAATAATATAAAGAAAATGACAAAATATATTTGGCTTGACTCCTTGTCGATCTACAAGAACGTTATACCAATTTTTCCTCAGTAGAGTCACCAAGTTGTCGCAACTTGACTACAATGCGGAGCGGCGATTGAAAAATATATTTTTAAAATAATTTTGGAATCACATGAATCATTTTAGGACACGATTGATCATTAAAATAAAAAATATTTTGGTCAATGAAAACTCAGAGTTGGCTCGAGAGACATTTATGTGTGGGGTATGTAGTCCTTTGTTGGGTGTCGCGATGGCTCTATTTGTGATATTCCTATCTATTATTTTGAAGATTTATAATTCTTTCATTTTACTGGACAAAATTCCCATTGATCCGAGCAAGTTATTGCGTACCTGAAGTAAGTGTGCCCATCTTGGTCTCCTTTCTTTTTTCTTTGCAGCTGCCATAAAAGTCAAGCCAACTATTATAACAAGAATCTCACCGCGAATCGGATCTTGGCTCGCTGTCCCGCAGTGCACCCCACAAAACCCATCATTATTATGGTTACAAAATTTAATCAAAACGCTATCCAAACTATTTTAGAAAAATGAAAACAAAAAGGCAGGATAAGTTTATTTTTAAATGTTCCATTAGGTATGCATTGTATAAAATTGAAACAAAATAAATTATCTTTAATGGGTGGTACAAGAACCAGGAAAGAAATTCACTTTTAAATTTTTTAAAATAAAATATTATTGGAGTTATTCTCGGTATATTTAAAATAACAACTCAGCTCAGTAGTTCAAGAAGATTAGTATCCCAAAAATTCTAAATTCTATCATAGGAATGTTTTAAGTAAAACTAAATGATAAAATTAATATGGTTTAAATCTAATTTAATGATTGTCACTAATACACCACACAACACACACACATATATATGTTGACTCTAATTATAAGTGAATGTGACAAGAATTATCATTACCCAAGTAAAAATAAGAATATGATTATAATACATAAATAAATATGAAGTAAAAGATTAATGATGAAGAAGAAAGAGTAAAAAAGTTGAAAGAAAAGTTAGAAAAGAAGAAAAAAGCTGTGTAGAATGACAAAGTGAAGAAAATGTGTAGAGTAAAGAAAACACACACACATATATATGTTCGAGTAAAACAAGAAAAAATTTAAAACATGTAGACGTATGTAAAATAAAGAAAACGTGTAGAAGTAAAACTAAAATTCAAGTTTGGTTGCTGATGTTATAGTCAAGCAGAGAAATAGCCTGAAAAAAGTGATATGAGTAATTCTTACTTTTTCAGTCATATTCGTAATTTGATTGAGGCTGAGAAAATTGTTATTAGGGGTAGGCATAGGCCTCTCAGAATTTTCTATATTAATTTTCACAATGGAATACAATATGATTATTTGGTGGGGAAAAAAGGCAAGAAAGAAATTATGAAAAATAACTAGTTAAATCGATTGTCACAAAAACCGATGATATTAAATTGTAATATGAAATGTCTAACATGAGAAAATTAACTAGTGAATGTCATATAAATAAAAGTATGAGAAGAAGAAAAATTGAGATTCAAATCTCAATTTTTACATAATATTTATCCATATAGATATTTAACTATCTACATGATATTATATGTATTTTTAATATATGAGTGACTTTGTAGTAAAAATTTCTTGCATGGTATATGATATGTGTGCGCACTTTCAACCCATTAACTGAGTTGATTTTATATTGAGTTGATTGAACATCCTAAATTTTTTTATCATCAATCACATTGATTAGGTTGATGATAAAGTATATTTATTATTTAACTTTAAGATTCTAAAAAATCGTCGTGTATTGAAAAAAATAAAAATATAACACAAGATTGGGAATAAGAAAATGAAGAATAAATAAATACTTCTATTTTTGACTTTTGAATAGAAGAAAACAGTATATATACACTACATAGTACAAATGTGAAAAGATAAAGAACAACGAACAATACTTCTATTTTTTTATTAAAGTGAAAAATATACCTAAAAAATATAAATGAAATAAAAAAATATGAAAGTGCAAAGAAAATAATTTATTTTCCCTCTAATTTCTATGAACGAAAATCTCATTTAGACATTCTATAGTGCCTCCGCTTAGATCATCATTTTAATTTACCCAGCTGCCGCGTAGGATGAAATCCCTAAAATGCCCTTAGTTCCCCCTTTCTTTCTTCTTCCTCCTCTCTCGTTCATGAAAATGTCTATTTTTTTTGCAGAATTCTTCTTCCTCCTCCGCTCCATTTTTGTAGAGTTCTTTGGGGAATTGGTCAATGTGTTTAGGAAATTAATTTAGTGTTAGATAGTTCTCATTCAATGTGCTTAATTGGAAAGTATGATGACGGAGAAGATCAGTCCAATATATTCTCTCTGAAATGGAGAAGAAACATGGTTCTTCTCAATCATGAAATACGAGGTAGTACGTGTGCTTGTGGAGGAGCTAACAAGATCTTCCAATGGCAGCTCCTGGTTTTAACGTCGATGTTGCCTCCATGCCCACCGTTGTCACGCAGTTCAAAACTGGTGTTCTTCTTGCAGACGAACAATGATTTGGACGGGATGAAAAAGATCCAGAAATTTGATCCATGTGAGGCGAACATGTTATGTGTATGAGTAGAGCTTGAGTTGTTCTGATGAGACACGGGGTAAGCCTTAGGTTTGTCATTATCTCACCTCACCTCCTTCAACGTTCTCAAGGGTTTCCAGAAAAAATGGTGGAAAGGAGCTTGCTCTCACTGCCACTGTTCTGTACCACCGTGAAATAGGTCGCGGTTTCCTCTTCTAGGTGGGGATGCAGTTCCAATCGGGTTGAAGTCTACATCTTCTCGGTGTCTAACGGCTTCTTCTCTGTTACTGCCACTGTTCATCACCTTCCTACTGGATCTTGTGAAGGTTCGAGATCTTGTGAAGGTTCAAGGTCTGTGCGAAGAAACATGGTTTCTTTTCACCTTTACGACTGAACCAGAGATGGAGTCGGGGTTGTTGCTCTTATCTAAAAAGAAGACGGAGGAGGAATTCATCCCATGTGACATAGTCGCGAGGAGATGATGTATCTCTGAGGGAGGAGGAAGAACAAAGAAAGTGGGGAGAATTAAGAGTATTTTGGATAATTTATATAACGTGATAGTTCAGTAAATTAAAAATCTGATGTGGCGTTAAACTACTTACCACGTAGTATTACGTAAATAGATCATGACAGACCATTATTATTCTTGGAGGGGCTCTCGGTGCTCCTTTGCCTGTATCATTGACATGGAGCCTTGGGAACATAGGCCCCATTGTCTTCTCGTCATCTTTACTTGTCTTCAAGACTTCTTTCATTTAATCAACGCAAAACCACAATCGCAGAATACTTTATTCACATCAAACCAACCTCCAGAACCTCATAGCAAACTCAGCACCCCAAACCGGTATATCCTGAAAATGGCACGAAACCACGATGGAAGCATAACTCTTGTGAAATCTCAGCTACAGAAATAGACTCTAAGATCAAAACCTCAAGAATCCAAATAACACTGGAGGGAAGTTATGACAAGTCAATCTGAGACGCCCAATTCAAAATATCCAGCTTGTTACCATCCCAAACTCAAAAACTCCAGATTAAGCAACCCGACGTGCAGAAAACGTTTCCCTTTCTTCTTTCCTGAAACTGTTCATTGAAAATCGTGAGAATTTTCTGGAGAATTCAGAGCTGAACGAATTGATGAGAATGTCGTTGCAGCAAAATAGGGGGAGGAAGGAGCACAAAAGAACAAGAACCAGATATTGATAGGTAGAGAAAGGAAGGAGACTAGGCGAGAAGAAATCGGAGAAGATAATAGAGAGATTGAGGCAAGGCATTGGTTTAGGGATTCCTGGGAGGAACATCGGTTTCGAAGGAGAAAGGGCAAATATGCGAGAACGTGGGGCCTTTTGGACAAAACTAGAAGCACCCTTTTAGATTGAAAAAAGTGACGTTTACATTTGGTTACCCAACCATTTTCTATCTCCCTTAGGAGAAAATATGGAATATTTCAGTCCGAAAATTCTACGGTACAGCTCAATATTGATACAGTGGGCTAAATGAATGATTATTAATTAGATCATCATTGACATGAAGCAATTTAGGACGGGGGTTTGGGTACCAGCGGGTACCTCACCCTAATATATAGAGTTGGGGGATTTTATAACGGAGTTGGGTATGATAAGGGTATATAAAAAAATATTCATAAGGGTACGAGTACGGTATGATTTTGATCTATTCATACTCATTTACCTATTTATCCGTATATATATACACACACAAAATATTGCATGATTAATAAATTTAGAAACCATATGAAATTCGATGATCATGAGCAAATTTAGATTTACAAGTTTACAAGAATTAGTTGTGTTTTAAATTATGTTTATTTTAAGTTATACTATTTATAATATTATTGTGAGATTTTGATGTGAATATATAAAAATAACATACCTGATATCTATACCCAAATGGATATCGCGTATATCATACCCATAAAATTTTTGTGGTATGAAGATGGATATGAAATAAAAAATGTTAATAATGGGGATGGGTATAACCTACCTGATATTAGTTGTGTTTTAAATTATGTTTATTTTAAGTTATACATACCCTACCCGTTGACATCCCTCCGTAATCGTAAAATAACTCTTATAAATATATGGACAATACCATAGTATGACCAAGATTTTCGACAGAACAGAATATACACGTCTCTTAAAACTTATGTGTCGTTTGGTACGAGTTAAGTAAGAATATTAAGAAAGTTAAGTTGATGGATAAATTAAATGATAAAGTTTGATGACAATATTAAGATAATCATGTTTGGTAACACATGGTTAAGTTAAAAAGTTAATAAGAAAGTTAGATTACTTTGTTTGATATATATTGAAGTGAGTAAAGTTGTTGGAAACATTGTATAAAGAATATAAGAATAATTAAATTATTGTAGAGCCCACATATTAATTATTTAAGTTTTTTAACTATTCTAACAACACACTAACAAATTAATCATTTTGTTAACGCTATCAATAAAATCAAATTCACTATTTACTTTCATAAAACCAAAAGATAAAATAAGTGTACAATTTTTTTTTTGAGAAAATTATATATTAAGCCATTATAGTTATAAGAAGTCTTGACCCGGTTATTCTAGAATGAATTTTGATGATATCAAATCATTAAGATATTATTAATATGTTTAATCAAGTGTGCAGGAATAAAATGATCTCGAGACAGATGCACAAAAAGCTTGAAGGAAAATGGGCGTGCATAAATTTATTTCTATGTATTTTTGTAATAGAAGCTCAATTAAGGTGATTTAATTTCTCTAGGCTCAAGAATACAGTCAAGCGCACATAGCCTGAAAGAAAATCAACTTTTTTATATCCTGAAATACATAAGCTAAAATGTTTGAAAAGCCCTTTGAAATACACGAGATACGCTGAATCTGGGTTGAAACCGGTCAAACCAGTGTGAAACTGGATGGACCAGTTTGAAATCAGTTAGACCGGTCCCTAACCGGTGCAACCAGTTTCTATATAAGGTAACTACTAACTGGTCACACCGGTAGGTAAACCGGTCAGACCGATTGCTCATTTAGGAATTTTTCCTAAATCAAGCACTTGACCCACTAGTTTAAATCTACAAAACCATAAACATGCCTAGAACCAGATCCAACATGACTCTAAATGGAGACAACAAAAATAAAGATGAGCATGCAGATCAACCGGCCCCACCCACAGAAATGCTACAGACAATCCTGAACGAGATGCACGAGATGGAAATAAGTAATGCATAAGAGCAAATCAACACGCTACAATAGGAACTCGTGAAATGTGAGCAGAGTTCAGCCAGCGGGTGAATGAGGATGAACATGAAACCCACTCTGAGGGTAACCAACGAGACAGAAGGCAAGGGGACCGCGAGAATGATAGAAACTTACAACGGGAAGAAGAAGTCCAGTCATAAAACCTTATGAAGGAAACTACGGGATAGGCTTGGCAATCAAGAGTCATGTCAAAAGAAGTAATCGAAGAGCTTTTCGACCAAAAGATGATGGAGATAAGGAATCTCGAGTAGGGACACCATTAACTGTAGGGTCTACTTTGCAAATTTTTAAAGTGTAGAGTTTAAAATGAATAATGCCCCAAACTACATGGGGTAAAACTATAGTTTACCCTATAAACATTGGGCTCACTTTTTAAAATTTGATTATAGTCTTAGGCTATTATATGGACTAATAAAAAGTTTTTGGACCGGATAAAATACAAAATCTATAGTTTCTCTCCTTTGTTCACACACCTAAAGTTAGAAGGTATAGAAATGTGATAATTATTTTGCTCGATATGAGAAATGACTAGAAGGATAAATTAAATAGAGCCCCTGACTTATTCGACTTCGATGAAAATAAAGAAATGTGAATCAGACATGGATATATACAGGCTTCGACATCGACCTAATTCGAGTTCGATTTAACCGAAGATATTTAAAATTAAATGGATCTAGGTAAATACAAGTTTCATCCTTGGCTTAATTCAGGTGCGTGTTAATCGAAGATATTTGAAATGAATCGAACATGGAAAGACACAAGCTTCGAACTCGACTCAATTTGAGTTATTTAACGGGATATTTATAAATGAACCTAGAACATGCTTCAACCTCGACTCAATTCAGATTCGATTTAACTAGATATTTTAAAACAACCCTATATTAGGCTTCAACCTCGACTCAGTTCGGGTTCAATTTAACCATATAAATGAAATGAAAATAGACTTAGATAGAAATAGCTTTGACCTCGACTCAATTCGAGTTCTATTTAACTAGATATTTGAAAGGGACCTGGAACAGGCTTCGAGCTAGACTCAATTCGGATTCAATTTAAACTGAAAGATTTAAAACAAAGGTTAATATCATAGGCCCCTCCTGAACTTTTTTCCAAAATCAACTTACACCGCTAAACTATTTTTTCTTTCGAATTGGTACTTAAACTTTCTCCATCCATCACTTTACCCCCATGGCCATTAAATGGTTGTTAAACGGTCACATGCACGAGACATGCTTTTTTTTTTTTTTTTCAATTTTACCCGTTTCTTCAACCTTATAAGGTATATATCTATCATGTTTCCCATAAAATAACCAACCACAAATTACATCTCCATCTTCACTAATTTTTCAAAATTTTTAAAAGAATCAATTTAACTTAATGTTATCCAAAAACCTTGTGTGTTATTTCACTATTTTTTATGTATAAAGTTATTTAAAATATATAGTTATTTTGATCAACATAGAAATATTCATTTTCTAATTATAAAAGTATTTCTCATGTAAGACCTATTATTATATACTATTTTTTAACGGATGTATAAAATAGTTGCAATATTTAATAGTAAACTAACATAACTGTCATATCATATCCTTCAACAAAATAGTTGTAATATTAATCAATAAAATAATTGAATAATTGTCATATTCACCTGTCATAACATATCCTTCAATAAAATCAAAAGCCTATTTCATCCTTTCCTCTACCACAAAAAAAAGTTTTAATAGCACATCCTTTCCATCTACCATATCATATGCTTCAAAATATAGTTAAAAAAAAAGACGTTCTAAATAGTTCACAAAAAATGTTCTAAATATAGTTCACAAAAAATAAGACCTTTAAATGGATCATCTCTTTTCTCATCCTCTTCCTCTCCTCTTTGTGGTGGAATTGTGAGATAATCATTGTACATCTTGGCTAGGTTGAGTTTCTTGACTATGTGTAAGAACCTGATTTAACAAAACAGTAAAAATCAGTCTCAAAGTCCCAATTCAAGTAGTAAAAAATAGTAACAAAATAGCCTAATAGGTACATTCCTAGCCACATTACTATTAGCAAAATCATCAACACCATAATCAATAATATATCCACTCAACAAAGTATCAGATTCATTTGCTGAACTATCATCTTCAACCTCATATTTCGACTCCTCAGAATTACTACTATCCTCTAAATTCTCATTATTATTGTCCTCCTCTATGTGCTCAACAAATAACTCCAAAATTAATGCACCTTCAATATCAGTCTCTAATCTTACCAGTATATTATGGATATCAGTTTCATAGTTTAAAGGCAAGAAATTATCAAAACTCTGCCTTTAAACTTATACCATATACATTTCCAAGTTTCACGACCTAGTGATCTTACCTCATTGTGGAATATAACCACAGACAACAAATCACAATCGATCACCTCGAATACCTCAATTTGTCCCCCATCGTAGCCGCTGAAGGGCATATTCATTAGTTTTCCCTCATGATGCAACTCACATCTTATAACCGACATACCTGAAAAAGATTCCAGCATGTAAATATTTCATACCTACTGTAAGCAGATCGTTTACTACATAAACAACATGTAAGTGGTTCATAAATTATGTAAACAACATGTAAATGGCTCATAAACTACATAAATAGCATGTAAGAAGTTCATAAACTATATTAACAACATGTAAATAGCTTATAAACAGCATGTAAATAGTCTTAAACTACATAATAGCATGTAAATAGTTCATAAAATACATAAACTATGTGTAAATATAACATAAACATAAAAAATAGCAGGTAATTCTGACTAAGAAATGAAAAATAAACAACTTGGTCCACTTTCCAATCCAATGATCCCCATTTCAAACCAAAAAACAACATAAAAAATAAAATATTATCCACATGGTCCGCATTTTAACCCATGGTCCCAATTTCAGAAATCAATAAAAAAAATCCCCCTTATTTAAGAGATTGAAATAGAAATCAGATCACAAATAGAAGAAAGAACAAAGAAGAAAGAGGAGTTACCTGAAATCAAAGGAGAATGGGTGAATTAGACCTTTCAGGTAAGAGTTAGGAAGCTCGATTATGGCTATTTCAGTTTGGGTTAGGGTTTTTCAGGTTAGGGGGCTTACTGGTTAGGGTTTGGATGGTTGGAAAAATTGAGGGAGAGGGAGAAATTGAAGGAAAAAGAGGTGAAATCGACAGAGAAGAGACGAAGCTGATGGAGAAGGGATGAACTCGAGGAGATGGAGGTGCTGGAAAAAAATCCGTGATGGAGAAGGAAATGAAAATCGCAGTGGAGGAGGGAGATGGAGTGTTCGCGCGCCGGGGGGGGGGGGGGGGGGGGGGGGAANGGGGGGGGAGATGGGCAAAGTGATGGGGGTGATTTTTTAACAAGGGTGATTTTGGTATTTCATTGATCATGTGCAATACAGGTGATTATTGAAACGATCTTAAACCCAAAATTTCAGTTTAGGGGGGGTTAAGTGATGGATGGAGAAATTTTAAGTACTAATTCATAAGAAAAAATAGTTTAGGAGGGTAAATTGATTTTGGGACAAAATTCAGGGGATTCCTATTATATTAACCCTTAAAACAGAATTGGACCTTGCAAGCTTTGAACACGACCTGGTCCAGTTCGATCCACCACAAAGATTTGAAATGGACCTGGACCTTTCAGGCTTAGAACTTGACTTAGTCAAATTTTATTTAACAGATGCGTTTTGAAATAGACCTGAACTTTTCAGACTTTAAACACGACCAAGTCCAGTTCGATTTAACCGAAGAGATTTGAAATGAACATTGACCTTCCAAGCTTCAAAGAGAATCGAGTCCAATTCGATTGAACCATAGATATTTGAAATTGACCTGGACCTACCAGGCTTTGAACACGATCGAGGTCGAGTTTGAATAAACCGATTATATTTGAAACGATGTTGAAGTTGATCTACGAAAGCTTTATATGATAGAAAGAGCTGAGTTAATGCATGTTTTAAATGTAAGAATATGCCTATTAGAATTCAAATGGATTTTCTTAATGATTCATGTAGTTGAATTGTATCCAAGTATGTGATGCATGTCTATGCAATGTAATTGTAATGATTTTTGACACTGTACATGTGATGCATGATAGTAAGAAAATTTGTTATGATATTTTTATAATAATTTGTTATCATCTTTGACGACAACTTTTTTTCAAAGAATTAGCCTGCTGTGATCATCTCTATCATCCTTAAAAAAGTTCACTTAGACTAGGATCATGGATAAACTAGGATATATTCTGCATTGGTTGATGCCCAAGTGTTCCGCTTTATGTCAATGGCAAAGACAAACAAATTATTTCTCTTTATTGAGTTCCTTTTCTAAACACCCAATAGTATTTTGTTTAGCTTTTATTTTGCCCATGTAGACTTGAACTATAATCTTTCATGGTGACTTTTTATATTACTAGTGGAGTGCTACCGAAACCGATTCACTTGAGTGAGACAGAAGAGAGTGGAATTTCATGTGTAGTCTTTACTAGTAGTGACATCCTCCCCACTGGCTTTATGGGTGAGTTACCCATCGTTGTTGCGTTCTATTGCCTATTGATTACAAGAACAAATGTAGTTGTATGATTCAGTAGGTGGATTTCACGTTTCACTGTGCCGAGATGTGAGGCATAGATTTTTTTTATAAACTCCCTATTTTTCCAAGAATTTATGAACTTCCCTTCACCATGAGCGCAATTCTCCTTTTTCATTGGATCATACTCTAACATTTCAACTCTTTTTTACATGGTAGAGGCAAGCGAGAGAAGTGCTTTTTGTTTTGATCCATCTTGTAAAATGCCACAACGCCCTTTTGGGTTTTTGTTGTGCATATGTTGGTTTGCAGGTAGAATCTTGGTCTTTTTTTCACCATGTCTCACTATAACATTTTCACCATGTCTCACTCTCATGTTTTCACCATGCATTCATACTGCACCATTCCTTTCTTTTTTCCTCTTGTTTCTTTGCCAAAAAAAAATCATGCTTCTAAGTTATTCCAAGAGTAATTTATGGATGGAGAAAGTTGGAGGACCAATTAGGAAGGAAAATTAGTTTAGAGAATTAAGTTGATTTTTAGGCAAAATGCAGGGGGGTCCTTTGACATTAACCTTTTTTTTATCAAAGCTTAATGGATTACTTAATAGAAAAGATAATAAAGGGGTGTGAGTGTCCACATTTAAAAACTATAGCGGGTATGAGTGGTATTTTCAGACTTACAGAGGGTATGAGTGTCATTTAATAAAATCTCAGGGGGTGTTAGTAAAAATTTTCCTTAAAAATATCATTCCCAATTCTTGATTAGATTATTAGGTGAAAAGAAAGAAATGAAAGAAAATGAGATAGATATGTAAGAGTATGATATCAATGAACGAAAAATTGAAATTCCATTTGTTAACTTAAAAATTGACGAAACTCAAATCAAACGAAACTAGAATTGAACCGAGAAAAGGAAAATGACAGACACAACAAAATAAGAAGTAAGTGCACTACAAAAGTTTTTTTAAAACATTGGGAAGAGCCTTTAGAAACTTGAGCCTTTAAAAATTGACAAAACTCAAATCAAACGAAACTAGAATTGAACCAAGAAAAGGTAAATGACAGGGGCAACAAAATAAGAAGTACAAGACAAAAGTTTTTTACGACACTAAGAAGAGCCTTTAGAAAGTTGGCATTAGCTCGTCAATCTTAAAAGTATCTAAGAAGCAATGACAACTCGGTGACTCATCTGTTGAGCTAGTTCCCTCAAAGCATGTGTAAAGATATTTTTAATTTGAAGATAATAAAATTATATTTTCTTATAATTGTCATTTTGAATTATTATTGAATAATTTGTATAAATATAAAAAATTTTATATTCATTAGTGAGACTATGATCTTGTATTAGTACGAGATGATTAAGATCGTAGAGCATGAATAAAATAGTTTACAACATATTAAAGTATGAAATATTCAATGGATGATTGCTAGTACGGTTCATTAAGCATTTTGAATGCATGTGATCTACATCTGTATCAGTGATATAGATAGATATCTTAGTGAATGCACTTTATATAATTAGATTATATAGGACATGACCAATGTGGATTAATATTTTTATTAACTTACCATTTATTATAAAGATTTAATACACATTAATATGATCATAAGTAGACCAACCTAAATCTTGAGTAGTCATGAACTCCTAGATATGTCTACTGGATCTCTTGGTTCACTCGTTAAGGTTTGTTTGTAAAACAGACTAGTGTTTTTTATTTTGGTGATTCAGTGATATAAATGGATGGGAACACGATCTTATAATATTTTGAATCCAAGCTTTCCTAACGAATCATCTATTGGGTCCCTTAAGTGTTAATTCTGGAACAAAATGATTATTAAGCTCAAATTTATAATATAATTATAAATTGACCATTCACTAGTGAATTAATGGTACTTAATGATCACGGATAATTAGAAGGGTGAAATGATAATTTTGATCAGCTCTAATTTATAAACCAATAATTGGAGGACATAATTATATGAAATGATTATATCAATGGACTGAACGAGATTACTCTGTAAATATATTCCGTAATTACTAAAAGTGAAATTCTATATTTATAGTAGAGTAATAACAGAATTAATAAATAAGATTATTTAATTAAAGTGTTTAATTAATAATCTAGTTTATTGGAGCTTAAAATTATGGGTCTATGATCCCCGAGTCACTTTTGTACTACAGAGTCTAGGATTTGAATATTTCAGAACATAAGAAAAGGACTAGCTTGTAAAATGAATTAAATTTGGGGCATAGATATAACTATGAGATAATTATATGAAATTTCAATTAAATAATTATATTGATTAGTTTCTATTAATCGATAAGTGAGTCACTATATTTGATTTATGAAATTAAATAATATTAAATTGTTATGAGATATTAATTTGAATTTGAATTAACTAATCTGTTAATTTTGAAGTAACATATAAGTTAGTTGATAGGTGTGATCAGATAAGCTAATTTTGAATTAACTAATATTTAGATATTTATCTAATTAAATTAAAATAATAAGATTTCAAAAAATTGCCACGTGGCACATAGGATTGCTACACACGCCAATCACTAATTTCGAATGAGTGATAGGTGTGCAGTACTGTAGTGCCACACAACACTACATTACAGAGGATGAGAAATTGTAGTGCCACACGACACTACAATACATGAATGAGATACTGTAGTGTTACACGACACTACAATACTTCACGGCACACTTTAGTGTCGCATGGCATTGCAGTGTGGCGCATAATGCATTGGGTCCCATTACAGTATGGCGTAAAATATAGTGGGTCCCACTGCAGTGGCACATTTTTAAATAATTTATTATTTTAATAAATCTCTAACCTAATGAGTCTTGACCTAGAATATATATATATATATATAATACTCTATCGACCTTATTGAAGAAGCAATCCGTGTGATTATTTGTTAATCAAAGGCTCTGCGAATTTTCCAATTTTCTCTTAGAGCTATGTCTCAAAAAGTCTTTCTCCAAATCTTTAGATCTCATGTGTTGAGTATATCTAGAGACAGAAAGTGTTCTTGAATTATTCTACGTGCCCACACACATCCTAGTGTGTTCAAAAATTAGTTCAGAAGATCTTGGTGTGGATCACACAATCGATTGCTCGTGGAATCTAAGTTCATTATTAGCGAGGTCGCTTGATAGACTACAAGTGGTATAATTCATCTATTTGTATCTCTATGATACAATGTATAGATATATAATGGATCTGATGTAAAAAATTATTTTTCATTAAAAAAATTTTGGAACATGTGGCATCGCAATTTTTTTATCGATATTTTTTTAACTTAACCGCCTCCGCTGCGCGTGCCTCGATTTCCAACAATCATCATGGTGGCATGGAAATATATTTCCTCGAGGTAAAACAATATTCACCATGTTATCTTCAACATTTGTTTTTCCTTCACGTGATGAGATTCTTTATAGTTGGACCCCCATAATTTAGTTATAGATATTTGAATTTTCAACCGATTTTTTGATGTTTAGCCTTCCATCTTTAGTCAATGCATGAATTCTACTTTTCAATGCCAAGTAATTTTTAGTCGAATTGCCCTATTGTCCCATCAAGATAACCACATAGAGAGTTTAGATCATATCATCTAGGAAACGGAGGATGAAGAGGATCGTGAGGAACCAATGCCAACTGATGATTCTGAATCAGTTGTGGTAAAAGCTCTATCTATGATGTTGGAATTAAATCATGTTGAGCTTTTTTTTTATTTGTCCTACACCCATGCTGATTCTGATCAGCCTGACCAATGTTTTGTTGTGTGATTGTGGTCTTTTATTAGGCCTTAGCCTATTATGAAAACCTGATTGTTGTGAATAGTGATGATTGTATAAAATTTGCGAAGTTTTTGCCACACATGGTTTCATTTTCCTAGATCTTTCATGATACTATGAAAAGTTTGGTCCACAATGAGTATCCGTAATTGAATACTTACACTTCCTCCTCTTTCCATTTCAAGAAGTTTACGTTGGAGCTTCCGAAACTCTTCTGTTCTTTACTCCATACTCTATTCTTTCACTAACTATAATAACTCTACACAAGTTGCTAGAAGCATTTGCAACCATTCTATCATAATATGGAGTCCTTAGTATATTAATGAATATTGCAACTATCTATTTCTCAAAAAGGGGAGGTCGCTCGAGCAACCAACTCTCTCCACCTTTATGCATATTCTTTAAAGCTTTTAGTTTATTTTTTCTCCATTCTTTGTAAATCAAAGCGGTCAGGAACCATATCTATATTGTACTTATACTGCCTTAAAAATACATAAGCTAAACTGGTCCATTTTTGAATGTGGGCCATCTAATTGGATGTACCAATGAGATGCATGTCCTACCAGACTTTCTTTGAAAGAGTGAATCAATGACTTTCCATTATGCGGGTAACATCTTTCTACAATACATGATAATGTGATCCCCCAGACATGTGCTACCATCATACTTTCAAGCTTTGAGAGTTTGAATTTGTGAGGAATAGTCAGATCAAGAACCAAACACAATTGTGTTGCATTGATGGTGTCATACACGTTCGATCCTTCAATAGCACATAAACTTTCTTCTAGGATATCTAGCTTCTCCTTAGTTGATGGATCATCAATTGATTTAGAATTTAACCTTTGAATTTTCACAACGTCAAGATTTGGAGCCAGGACTGGATTATTGACATGCTCAATCTGTGAATCGATAGTTTAATTGTCACCAGGAGACTAGATTATGAAATTATATATAGGCATCATCAGACGGATTACTTCTTGCATGTTAAGAGGCACAAAATGTTAGAAATCCATCGATATTGTTAGAGCATGTTAAAACTAATTTTCATGTTGGCGCATATAATAGGAATACATTTAGAGGGATAAATAGGGTATCACTAAGTAGATGATCTTGCAATTCTTGAGATGATGAATTTGCTGGTTAAAATCTTGGACTACATTTTCTCTTAGTGACGACAATAAATTCTTAAAGCCTAGCCATTTGAACTTTCAACTCATTAATACCTTGCCTCATTTCTTCTTATGGTAGCTCTTTTTCCTGCTCGTTTATGACTCTAGCTTGAGGTCGTGTTTACTAAAGATGATACGACTCTAGCTTTTCTTTTGATTTCTTAAACAACTAAAGAAAAAAAAATCTTGATTAATGTATGCATGAAGGAATGAATGAACTTACAATGCATGGAGGAAAGAATGGAAGAATAATGCTTAAAGCAATGAATGAACTTATCATGCATAAAGGAAATAATGAACCTATGACGCATGAAGAAAATGAACTTACGATGCATGAATGGAGCATTATTACAAATCCTGAATTTAAACAATGTTAATGAATGATATTAGGATCAATTGTAAACAAATATGAAGAGGAAAATAACTTTAGTCACGAAAAATAGTATTCTATACTAAAATGGTAAAAATACTAATAAATATTGCATGAAATGATAGATCTATGATGATGATGATGACGGCTTAATTAAAAAAAACTATGATATTTAAAAGATACCACATATTTATCCAACGTGTCCTACGTAACATTTGGATGACCCTAATGTTTGTTCCTAATTGGCCATTGGATGGGTTTTGAGGTCACCTAGATGTGTGTGGTTAGGGTCTAAAACTCTTAATAGTCTCTCAGGTTGTCCACACGGTTATCCAAACAGAGTAACAATGGCCTTCAATCCGTATACTCAAAGGCTTGACCTGAGTAAAAATTTTCACGAGCCTGCACTGGAATTTCAATTCCACGAAGCATTCTACTACTCATTTTCACTAATCTTAAAAGGTAAGTTAGGGTATAGGGCTGGTGTATGTGTGTAAAATGTGAAAAGTGTGTTACATAATCAAAGGATAACACAAATAAATATGTATACGTAATAAAATTAAGAAGTACAATGATAGAAAGAAAAAAAAAGATAGTTAGACCAAACAAGGATAGCGCATGACCATATATATTTGGCTTGGATCTTTATTGATCTACAAGATATTAGACCGATGTTTCCTCAGTGAAATCCCTAAGTTGTCACAACGTTTCACTGACGCGGACTGGGGATTGAAAAATATATTTTTAAAATAAATTTGGAGTCGTTACCAAATATTTTACAGCATGATTGGCCGCTCAAATAAAAACATTTGGGTCAAGGAAATCTCAAAGTTGGTTCAGAGTCATTGTGTTTGGAGAATTAGTATTAATAGCCCACAGCACTCATTATTAAAGTAGTTATAAAATTTAATCAAAATGATATCCAAATTAGTTTAGAGGAATAACAGAATAAAAAGGATAGGTAATTTTTTTTGAATTTCTTATTAAGTATGCTTGTATAAAATACAAAACAAAATAAATAACCTTTAATGGGTGCTACAAGGACCAGGAAAGATTTGTTTTTAAGATAAAATATTATTGGAGTTATTCTTGGTGTTCTAAAAAAATACCTTACCTCAGTAGTTTGAGAAGACTGATATCTGAAAAATCTCAAAGTCCATCATAAGAATGTTTTAAAGCGAAAACGAAATGACAAAATTAACATGATTTAAGCCTTTACAATGATTATGACTCTTATATATGTGTTTACTCTAATTATAACTGAATGATAAAAGAATGCACATTATCAAAATAAACATAACACTATGATAATAATACATAAATAAAGAAGTAAAAAAATATGAATAAGAAAATGTAAAAATGAAAGAAAGTTTAGAAAAAAGGAAAAAAGTAACATGACAAAAGTGAAGAGAATGTGTAAGAAAATAAAACATGTAAAATATGTTCAAGTGACACAAAAAATGTAAAACATAAGAGAAGTATTTAAAGTAAAGAAAACATATAAAATATGAAGAAGCAAAACAAAAAAATACAAAATAAAACAAAATATAAAATATAATAGAAATGGACAAAACATAGGACAAAAACGAAAGCAACTTTAGAAGGGGTTACTTCAACAACCTCATTCTAATATAAAAATGGTAACGATACTAATTAATATTGCATGAAATGATAGATCTGTGATTATGATGATGACAACTCATTTAAAAAAAACAATGACAGTTAAAAGATACCACATAATTATCTAATGTGTCCTACATAACATTTGGACGACCCTAATGTTTGTTTTTAGTTGACCATTGGGTGGGCTTTGAGGTCGTCTAGAGATGTGTGGTTAGGCTCTAAAATTCTTAATAGTCTCTCAGATTGTTCACACCGATTATCTAAATGGAATAACAATGGCCCCCAATTAGTATCTCGAAAGGCTCGACCTGAGTGAAAATTTTCATGAGCTTGCACTGGAATTACAATTCCATGAAGGAATTCTCCACTACTGATTTTCACTAATCTTAAAAGATAAGCTGGGGTATGAGGCTGATGTATGTGTGTAAAATGTGAAAAGTGTGTGACATAATAAATGGATAACAGAAATAAATATGTATATGTAATAAAACTAAGAATTAACAACAATGATAGAAAAAAAAGATAATTGGACCAAACAAGAATAGCACATGACAATATATATTTGGCTTGGATCTTTATCGATCTACAAGATGTTAGAACGATGTTTCCCAGTGGAATCCCCAAGTCATCGTAACATGTTTCTAACATGGACTGAAGATTGAAAAATATATCTTTAAGTAAATTTAGAGTCATCACCAATCATTTAAGAGAGTGATTGGTCACCAAAATAAAAAACATTTGAGCCAAGGAAACTTTAAAGTTAGTTCGAAATTATTTGTATATGGGGAATGTATTATCATCCCACGTCACTCATTATTAAAGTGCTTATCAAATTTAATCAAAGTGATATCCAAATTATTTTAGAAAAATGAAAGAATAAAAATGATAGGTAAATTTATTTTTGAATGTCCCATTAAGTATGCCTTGTATAAAAAATGAAAAAAAATGGCATTTAATGCGTGCTACAAAGACCAGGAAATAATTTGTTTTAAGATAAATTTTTATTGGAGTTACTCTCGGTATTCTAAAAATACACCTCACCTCAATAGTTCGAGAAGACTGATATCTCAAAAATCTCAAAGTCCATCATATGAAAAGTGAAAACTAAATGACAAAATTAACATGATTTTAGTCTTTACAATGATCATTTATATATATATAGACACACACACACACACATCAATTCTCGAGCCCCGCTGTTATTTGCTACATTCAAATGGCTTGGAGGTTGAATCATATTATTTTTTTAATCCGTTCGTTCAATGCAAATGGCAGAATAACAAAAAAGAAATATCGTTTGTCCAAACCAAATAAAAAAAATTTACAATTTGTTTTTTTTTTCATCCCAAAGTCCGCTTTCCTTTAGTTCTACACTCCCATCTTGAAATAATGAATTGGGTTCGTATAGGCATTTTTTATGCCGCTATTGAAATAAATTTTCTGGTTTTTTTGCTGCTACCCAATATTTGGGAGACCCTTTCCTCAAACTCATACATGTTTCCATAAGTCATAGTCTAACTGGTTTGACTGAAAATACAAGTACCCATATTTTTTCGCCACCTCATATATATATAATTATTTAATTTTTCCCAATTGAATTTTTTCTTGTATAAATCCCAATGGTTTCTTTTTGCAAGAGATTGTATTTATGGATTTGAAAACATAATTTTGTTTTAAATTTTTTAACTTCTCATTGTGATGAAAGAAAGAAATTTGAATTTAACAGGTTCATCAATGAGATAAGTAATTATCCCATCATACTCTATTGTGAAAGGATATAACAAAGAGATGAATGGTAAACCCAAAATTATTTTATCTGTCATATTTTTTACTAAGACAAATGATGTTTTAAAACATGCATTATCTTGGAAAATGTGAACTTTGGGGATTTTATAGTTAATATGCATTCGAGTACCATTGGTAGAAGACAGAGACTCTTTCATCTTCTTGAAGTACTTCGGAGGAACTAGTCCTTCCTGCATATAAATTAAATCTACTCCCGAATCTATAAGAGCCATTGTTGTGAAATCAAAATCTTGAATGTTTATTCTAACCATTATGTGCCATTTTTTTATTTTTATGTGATTGAGGATTTGGATGCAATGTTCATCTCCTTCTTGACAGTTTATGAGTTCTTCACCCTCGTTATCAGAACTTAGTAATTTACTAGGTTCACTAAATTCTTGTTTATTAATTAGATTTTCTATTTTTAAGAGATTTAATTCCTCTTTTATTTCAGTGTTTGAATTCTTCAAATCTTTTATTTCAATCTTAATATCTTTAATTTCTTTTTGAAGTTCCTGTAAGGTAACTTTCTTTTCTTTCCCTTTGATCTTATTAAATTTTTCAAGGGTCTGTGAAAGACTTGCAGTATTATTATTATTAGACTTAGTATTTTCTTTCTTTAGAATTATCTTCTCAAGTCTTTCAAGGTATTCTTGTTTTAATTCAGGATTTTCAATTTTACAAATTAAATCTAACAAGAGGGTTTCTTGTTCTTCATTTTTATTTAAGACATTGATTTTTTTACAACAACTATCCCTACACCCCATAGTGATGTTAGGAGAATCACTGTCAGAACTTGAGGATTCAGTTTCAGACGATTCATGGGTTTCACATTCTCTTAAATTTTCACTATTACTGTCATAATAATCTATTGTTTCTAAGATTCTAAACAATTGCTGTTTATCTTCTTCAGAAAATTTTAATTGATTAATTTTATTTTTGACTTGACAAGTATTTGAAAGGTGACCTTTCTGTCCACATTTGAAACATGTAATATTAGTTTTATCAAATTTTTTATTAAACCTTTTTCTGGACTAATTTTTATTCCTAGAGAAGTTTTTATTCTTAGAAAAGTTTTGATCAAAATTTTTATTTTTATGTTTGAGGTACTTTTTCCTATAGGGTTTAAATGAGAATTTTTTCTATTCTTTTGAGAAGGGGAAATAGAGGGTAAACCGTATTGCTCACAGAAATTACCTAACTAATATTTAGCAGTTTTACTTTTTTTTAATTTGTTTGTTGATTTTCATATCAACACACATTTTTAATCCTTCCTTTTGTATTATAGTAATTATTGTTCCATAGGTTAGACTATCATAGTCTATACTTCCTAGGTTATTACTAAGGACTCTCATTATTTTATGGGCAAAGAGATTGGGTAATCCATTAATAAATTTTTCTTTCCAAAAGGGTTGATTACTATCATCCCTTGACATTACTCTGGATAAAAATATATTCTTATACTAATTAAAATCACTTAATGAAGCATTCATGTGAATCCTATGACTATAAGATTTATTACTTCTTCATGAAGTAAATAGTGAGAGGTAATGTAGCTATTATCTACCATTGCCATGTGTTGTAATCTATCGAGGACTTCCTGTTCAGAAAGACCATCAATATTCCATTCATATAATTTTTTTGCAGAAATTGAAAATTGGTTAACAAGAGAAGATTCAGTAATTTGAATATCAGGAGGCATGGGCTTCTTACGCCATTTTCTTTCTAATTTATTAATTTCTAAATTCTTAAATATTTTTTTAATATTGTTAATATTTGAAAATATATCTATTATGGATGATTCGTGGGTTGATTCTGACCTATGACTATCAGAATAAGTATTATCATCTTGGTTACTCACATTCAATTCTTGAAATACTTCATCAATTTTTTCAAATTTAGAATCTGAACTATTATCTTGGTTAACAACCTTAATAGAGGAAGAAGACTCAGTGGATTTATTCTTTAATCTGTGAATCATTTTATCAAATTTTTTATTAATTGGAATAATTTTTAAAGTGGTTTTATCTAAAAGATTTATTAAAGGCTTTTCTTTCAGGGTTTCACTAGGCTTAGGTTCATTGAGAACATCAACCTTAGTTTCAATTTTGTCTAATTGTTTACCTATTGTAATTAGACTCTGGTTAGTATAGTTGAGTTGTCAACTATATTTTTTATTTGGTTCTTCTTCCTTTGTAATTTTGAAAGGAGAAGCAGTGATTAAGAAATTTTTATGATTAATCATGATTTTCTTAAGAGGAGGATGACTAGTAGATACTACACTAGAGTCTTCCTTAACCCATTTATATTTTGAAATTACTTTGATATTTCTTTCGTAAATATCTTCAACATAATCTAGGAAAAATATATCAATTTTAAATTCTTGCATGAATTCCTTCCATCCAGCAAGTATGACTTTTCTTTGAACCATATCATATGAATCTCTAAATCTATTACGTCTATCTAGATTGTTTGGGTCATTATTTTGTTGAGTTAGACCTTCCCAATCTGGTTCATATTCTTGACTCAAGGTTCTTATATTCAGAACTAAGAGTTGAGGATTGACAGAATGAAGGCTTCCTTGAAAATCTGATCCAGTGGGTGCTTCAGTTTCATCAGATTGTTCAGACTTATTATCAAAGACTGGCTGACTAACTTGAGAACTTGTGGCTATGCCTTTAAGTTTTAAATTTTAAATTTTAATTTTTTTATTCTTGTTCTACGTGTTGCATCCTAAAACTTTGATCATTACCAATGGATGATCCAGAAAAGGAATTCTTAGAGGTACTAGACTGGTATACTCCCTAATTTGTGGACTAGATGATGATTCAAAGTTAATTTTTACAGTACCATCCATGTACTGTTTGATGTAATCTACATCTTCAATTGGTCTTTGAATTTGGGTAGGCTGACTTTCATTAGTTAAAAGTTAATTTGTTGGTAAATTAATATAAGACCACCTAATCATTTTATGGACTCTAATGTTGGCATTACTTTGACTAGATTGTATCAATAGGGTTTGATTTTTTGGACTCCTATTGATGGCTTGGAAGTTCATATTTGTTTTGGTTACTTTGTAATGAATTCTAAAGATTAAAGCTAGAGGTTGGGTACCTTCTAGAACTTGGTAACGACTAATTTTAATATTTAAAGTTAATGATTTTTAAAATATGGGGATCTGCTAAACTAACAGACAGATCAGGAAAATAATCAAAATGAATTGGACCATTATAAAGTGAAAATTCAATTAATCCTAAAATACTATCATTAAAATTCATAAATCTTGCATCTCGCAAGGCTAATATGACAGAGTTATTTAGGCTTCTTCTTGTGAGTGATTTTACTCTAATCTGGACTAAACTAAAATGAAAAAACTTATATCCTTCTTGAATATGATGCTTTATTGCGTCAGAGGAAAGTAATTGACATGTTTCATGCTCTTTTCCAAGAGCATATATTTTTTAAATTGTTTTTACATGATACTGAGGCTTGAAAGAAGAAACATACAATGTTAATTGATAAATATTTTTATTGGAGATTTTAAGTATATTCCATACCCTATGATCTACTTGATCATCTGTTAATTCAATGTGTTCATCAGGTATTGAGGTTATTGTTGACCTATTACTACTAGTAGAATTACTCTTTAGATCTGGGTAGAGTCTCGCTCAGTAAAGAAAGTTGTAGATTCGTAGAAAAGGAGAAGAGCCTTGACTTTCTATGTTCTTAGTAAAGCGCTCGCGCTACAACTAGCATAGCAGCCTTCGGAAAAGGCTCTAAAGCCCCTACTCCTAAGTTGGAGCAAGAAGCAAAGGATTGAGCGCAGTAGGTCTTCTATGAGAGAACAAAGCATGTAGAAGTCGCCTTACTTACTTAGGGCATTTTCTCGGGGAAAAGGTGATTGCTGAAATCATCAGAACACCAACCATTAGAAGTGAAGATCAATTGTCGATCTCTTCACGAAAGGATTGGTAAAGGCCCTCCTTTTTCTTCTCACTCGCAAAGAGGGAATGATCGATATCCATTCTCCAGTTTGAAGGGTAAGATGTAGAAGTGATTGTTTGATTCTTCAGTATAATTTTATAAAAAATCACAATAGAAAGATAATTTCTCTTAAGGGAATGACTTTAGCCCTTTTTTGAGGATGTATTAATAATAGAGAAAGATATTATATCAAGTAAATAGAATGTTGCATTCTTTTGCTTCACAACTTGTAGTTCTAGATTTTGATAGGGACAACCACATCACTTCGAAAGAGAAGGGTACCGTGGAGGGAAGTTCTTCGAAATAGAAAAGAAGAATGAGGTCATGATCAGAAGTGAATGTGGTCCCCGCTTTTAGAATAGTGTCCTGCAGATGGTCTTCCCAATCCGAGTAGATTAGGAAAAGATCCAGTCTGCATCAGATTTCCATTTCCTCATGTTAGACCAAGTGAAAGAAGTGCCATAGAGTGGGAGGTCAACCAAATCACAATCAGCAACGTGATCCGTGAAATCTTAAATACCTCTTCTCTGATTTTCGGCCAGTAAAGTAAGAACCCCTTTCATATTTGATTGCGTAAGTCATTCATTTTACTTTCCACTAATGCACCAAGGTAGGTTGGAAAGGGTATGGATGAATCAGAGCTCATTCTATAGGTCTTGCTTGTTTGTGAGAAACTGATGCTGGAGCATAGACTTATGTAGCCATCCATTCCAAGTTGTGGTCTAGGGAGTGTATTCTATAGTGATGGTCTAGGTTCCAATGTGAGTTGGGACAGCCTTTTTTTTATTTGTTTAAATTAATCCAAGAGCCACCATCTCTACTTTTCGAAGGAAGATAGCAGCTGCGAGCATTTTTTTTTTCATTTTTTTTACAGATGTATTACGTCCTCTTTTACTTGAGTTTCCTGGAGCAAAATCATATCACTTTTCTTGGATTTCATGAAGTCCGAGATAGCCTTTTGCGAAGCTCGCCCATTCAAAGCCCTAAAGTTCCAAGAGGCCACTATCGTGATTGAGAATGAGCCGGGCAAGGGGGAGAGGATGGAAGGCCTCTACTTATTCACCTTTGATTCCCCCTTTTTCATTTCACCGTTGAAGCTATTCCCTGCTTTGTCTTTTCCGTGATGTCAGGAGCCAAAAGAGCTTTTTGCGATGTTTGATCATTTTCTGCTTGCATTGGCTTCACTCTTCTCCCTTTCGCCTCTATAACCACCCTAACCTCGGGATTTACGTATCTAAGAAGTCTTACCTAGGTCCCTGAAGCTAACCAAATAGAAACTGATACGTTAGCCTCTGATAAACAGATTCACAGATTAGGCAAACAAATAATACATAGAAAATATAAATTATAAGAATAACTAGCCACTTGGGCGGAGAGTAAGATTAGATATAAGTAATTATTCATGTAAGTAAATAAGTAAACAATATTATCAATAACCATAATAGGCGGCAAACAGTTTAAATTATACAGAAATTGAAGTAGAAACAGTTGATGAACAGTATTATCCTCACCAGGTTGGGCTCTGATACCAAAAGGTGTGGAATTGAACAGTAATTAAGAGGTAGTATTAAGAAGCAAGAAGGTAAATAGTAAAAACTATTAATGAACAGTTTAATTAGGCAACTATTCATGCTTTTTACTATTCTTAGTAGAAAGTAGACATTTTTTATTGATTATATCGAAGATATTTATGAGAAAAATATTAAAATAATTCCCAACTCTAAATGGGTCGAGGAAGATTCCAGTGTGGTAACTGTCAGTCATCCACCACCTGAAAAAATCCTAATTAATCATAAAAGTTCTCAACCTAATAAAGATTTCATTAAATCTCTCCAACTTTATTATGAAAAAACTCCTGATGAAGAAATACATAGAAGGTTAAAATCTTTAAGAGACAATGTCACTGAATCAGATAATCATAGGCTAGAATCAACCTATGAGCCATCCATAATTCATAATTCTTCGAAACATAAAATTAAAGAATCATGTAGGTCAGAATCCTATGAACCTTCAAATAGTATTGAGGAACCATCCAAAGATTTAGAAATTAAATCATCAGTCAATGTTAGTAACCATTACAATATCTTTGAATTAGAAATTCATAGGTTAGAACCCACCTATGAATATTCCATAATTAATGAACCTTTAAATATTAAAGAAACATTAAAGAATTTAAAAACTAATGAATCATCTTATTCTGGTAAGATTGATAATCAAATGATAATCAAAATAATTGTTCAGAATTTGAAAACCTTACTAATAATAAACTTCAAGAATTAGAGGACAATAGTTCAAGTTTAGAAAACCATAGGTTAGAATCAACCTATGAATCTTTCACAATTAATGAATCTTCAAACATTAACAAAGTTGAAGAAACATTAAAATGTTTTCAAACTAAAAAAATCATCCTCTAAGGACATTAACCATAGAAATTCTTTAATCACCGTTTCTCCTTTCAAGATTTCAAAGGAAGAAGAATCAAATAAAAAATTAGTTGAACAACTCAATTACACCAATCAAAGTCTAATTACAATAGGTAAACAATTAGATAAATTGAAAATAAAGTTGATAATCTTCATAAACTTGAATCTAGTGAAACTGTGAAAGAAAAATCTTTCAAACAAAACCATTCCAAATATGGTTCCCCTCAATAAATAGATTGATAAAACACTTCATGAATTAAAAATAATCAATCAAGATAATAGTTCAGATCCAGAAAGCCATAGGTCAGAGTCCACCTATGACTCATCTACAGTAAGTGAATCTTCAAACATTAATAATATTGAAGAATCAATTCAAAATTTAGAATTATCTAAAATTAAATCTGAAAAGATTATTAAAAATATACGTCATGAATTAAAGGTAATTAATCAACGCAATAATTTAGATTTAGAAGATCATAGGTCAGAATCCACCTATGAATCGTCCACGATACGTGAATCTTCAAACATTAATAATATTGTAGAATCACATAGAAATTTAGAAATTAATAAATTAGAAAGGAAATGACCTAAAAAGACTATTTCTCTTGATATTCAAATTTCTAAAAATTCTTTAGTTAACCAATTTTTTTGTTTCTACAGATAAATTACACAAATTGAATATTGATGGGCTTTCTAAGCAGGAAGTTCTCAATAAATTTTAACACTTGACAATGATAGCTAACAACTACATTATCACACATAATTTACTTCACAATGAGGTAATCAATATTTTAGTCACAGGATTCATAGGAATGCTAAGTTCCTGGTGGGAAAATTCTCACAAAATAATCCAAAAATCTTATCCTTTCAGCAATAAAGATTGATGCTAAAGGAACACAAAATATTGAAGAAAAAATGGAAACAATACATAATTCCACCAATACACTTCTCTACACAATAGTTAAATACTTCATTGGAATGTCGAGTAATATTACTTCACATATCCATAATCAATTGGTCAAACTTAGGTGTCTAACCCTAAGTAAAATCCACTGGTACAAAAACATATTTTTGCACAAAATAATGTCAAGGGATGATAACAATCAATCCTCTTGGAAAGAAAAATTTATTAATATATTACTTATTTTATACACACACAAAATAAGAATAGTCCTTAGTAATAACCTAGGAAACATAGACTATGATAGTCTTACCTATTGTACGATTATTATTACAATACAAAAGGAAGATTTTGGAATATGCACTGATATGAAAAGTAAAACTATAAAATATGAATTAAGAAATTCTTGTGAGCAATATGATTTATCCCCTATTAAGAAACATTCCCATTCAAAACATAGAAGGTCTCACAAGCCTGATAGGATAAAATACCATAAGAATAAGCATAAGATTTTTAACCAATATTTTTCAAAGAATAAAAAATTTTGACAAACATTTTTCCAAGAATAAAAATTTATTCTAGAAGAAAAAACAAAATGTTCATTTGATAAAAATAAACTTAAGTATTTTAAAAATGGCTAGAATGGTCATTCTTCTAAAACTTGTCAAGTCAAAGACAAAATTAATCAATTAAAAATATCTAATGAAGAAAAACAAGAATTGTTTAGAATCGTAGAGTCAATAGAAAACTATGAGAGTGATAGTGATGATTTAGGAAAATTTGAATACCCTAAATCCTCAAAATCAAACTCTTCCAGTTATGACAATAATTTCCCTAACATCTCTGTAAGATGTAGGGATAGTTGTTGACAAAAAATTAATGTTCTAAATAACAATAAAGAACAAGAAGAAAATCTCTTGTTTAATTTAATTAGCAAAATTAAAAATCCAGAATACCTAGAAAGACTTGGGAAAGTAATTTTAAAAGAAAATACTAAGTCTAACAATATCGCAAGTCTTTTACAAACCCTTAAAAATTTCAATATGGGTGAAGGAAAGGAAAAAGAAGTTATCCTGAATGAACTTTAGAAAGGAATTAAAAATATTAAAATAAAAGAAGAATTAAATCTTTTAATAAAGAGTTTAATTAAAATTCATGAATCTTGTAAACTAGGGGAACCTAGTAGATTCTCAATTTCAATTAATAAGGTTAAAGAACCTATTATCAACAATCAAAATAATTATAATTTTATCCAAACACTTAATTATATCAAAATCAAGAAATGGTGAATAATGGTTAGAATAAAAATTTAAGATTTTAATTTTACAACAATGACTCTTGTTGATTCAGGAGTAGATTTGAATTATATGCAGAAAAGACTAGCTCATCTGAAGTACTTTAAGAATACAAAAGAATTTTTGTCTTCTGCCAATGATACTCATATACATATCAAATATGAAGTACCCAAAGTTCATATTTGTCAAGGCAATATATGTTTTAAAACATCATTTGCCTTAGTAAAAAATATGACTGATAAAATAATTATAGGTTTACCATTCATTTCTTTGTTGTATCATTTTACGGAGTATGATGTGATAATTACTCATCCTATAGATGAGCCTCTTAAATTTAAATTTCTTTCTTTTTCTGTTTTTAAATCCAAAAGATTGAGAAACAACTTCAAGATACTGTTCTTCAAAGATATCTTCACTTAGTAATCAATTACAAGACCCTAAACAATGTTTTGGAATGGATAAAATATCCAATAACAACCAAAAGGGTCTTAATCAACAGATTTAGAGAAGTTGTTGCATTCTCTAAATTTGACGTAAAATCTGAATTTTGGCAAAACCAGATAAATAAGATTGATAAACACAAAATAATATTTGATCATTATAAATAGAAAATAATACTATTTTGGAATATAATGATTGAATACTTTAATCAATTCTTTATTGAGTGCATCCTTAGTAAACAATACTGGTTGAATTTCTTGATTGTTTACATTAATGACATTTCCTTTATATATGACAAACAATACTGGAAATACTTTGAATTATTTTCCAGGATAATAAAACAAAACATTTTAGTTATCTTTGCAAAAAGAATCAAATTATTTCAATCAAAAAATAGATTTCTAGAATTTAAAATTTATCTCATACAATTAAATCAAAAATTTATTTTAATTAATTATGAATCTGCAAAACATGTTTGGAGATTTCTTCCAAACAAAGTTTTACCAGGTAACAATCTATTTATAGCAATTTTGATTTCACTATTTAATTTATACAATGTATTAATAATTAAATTCATGACCTCCTTACTTGTAATCTTTTGCAGGAAATCATACCGAGACACTACAATAAGGCAATTTGAGAAATCTGGCCTACTAGAATATGTGAAGGTAAAGGGGAGAATATTTAATCAAAATTGTTTTAAAATCAAGAAGCTCAATGACAATACAATAGCTTTTTGTCCAAAACTCTCTCATCCATTAATTATGGTCATAATGGAGTTGAATATCCAAAAAATGACTGGATTGATGAATTTGATGAAATTTTAGAACATGATGGATTGCCGTATGACTTCAATACAACATTAATTCAATGGTATAAGAAAAGTATGAAAATAGGCTTTTACAAAAATAATGAAATTTTAACTAAAAATCTATTGAGACAAGTAAATTCTAAAATTGAATTTTCAAATAAAACAATAAAAGAATTTTTGGTAATAAAAGGAACCTTCTTCATCATGCTAAATGAATTTCAAAAATGTTATAAGCATGCTGTGAAATCCTTAATAAAAGGAATCAATATCACTTCAGAAAATATGTGATAAATGGTTCAAAATAGAAGAGTATTCGGCTCAACAATTGGCCCTTAAGGCCCAAATCAAAGAGGAGTCTTCTACTTCTAATCAAGTCCAATTAACAATGCTTCGGTCCATCAGACCCGATTACCAATTAACCCTAGTCCAACAATTTGACCCCTTCTTAAGTACTCAATCTTTTAATGCTCGATCATTTGACCAACCAATTTATCATAATCTCTTTCATATTAAGCATTCATTTGCTCATCTGAAAGATCCAGCACAAACTGCTAAAACCCATTTCATTCCTAAATTTCATTATGTCCCTAGATACAATAACAAAAATCTTAGTTTCTACAGAGATATCCTCTTAGAAACAAAATCCATTAAAATTAGTCCAGTAAAAAATTCTGAAGCAAGAATCATTTACTATTCTTTCTCTATCCTCAGGACCATAGCTATGAAAGTTTGGAAAATCTATTCTTTAAGTTTCAAAATATTTTTAAATAAAAACAATAATTATTTTGACTATATGGATGCATGGCATGAGATTTTCTTGCATCAAAATAGTGACTTTTCTCACTTTCAATTTTTAAATTTTGATAACAATTTCAAAATTGATTTTCCAAATCGATTCTCAAAATGGTGGTCCGTTCATGGTCTTATCTTAGAATGTTTTCCAATTGATTTACAACAATGGTTCAATTTATTTTCAGAGATTTATAATCCCTCACCAATTGAGGTTTCTATTCCCCAGATACTTTGTTTTACAAACAAATACAAGATACCTTGGATTTTGAAATGGCAACACTCAGTTGAAAATAAAATCTTCACCAGACCATATTATACTAAATGGATGGATAAATTGAATACTCATAAAATTATTGCATCCATCAACCATGAATTTGCAAGTATCCAACCCAATATGGGACCAGCAAATCCCTTTATCCAAGATCCATTAAAAATTGATGAGCCCATTAACCTACCCCCACAAATAAAACTATCCAGTCCAAATTCTTCTAAATCCAAATCAAATCTTGAGTCCAAACCCAATTCGAAGGGTAAATCAAAGGCCACCAAGCCTAAGCTCAAATTAGAGGAAGAATTAATTCTACTTCTCCTTTTGTCTTTGGTAAAATACCAATGTTTGAATAAAAATATTTGATGAATCATGATGATACCTTGACCCAATGCAACATTCATGATGATCTCCAAGAAAAGACAATTATCAATAATCATAAACACAAGAGTCTAAAACAACAATTATCAAGGATCCAAGTATACATCAATATTGACTTTCAAAGTCATCAATAATGACTTCCAAAGATGAAGGCACAAAGACCAAGATAGAACTTACCAAGGAATCTTTACATTTTTGTCTTCTTCTGTAATTATTGTACTAAGTTGTCAAATAATTAGACAACTATTCATGCTTTTTACTATTCTTAGTCAAAAGTAGACAAAAGTAGAAATGTAAAATATTTTTACTTTTGTAGAATAGAATAGTTCAGGTAAGTGATGGGTTCCTAGTGAACTCCACTTTCCTTAGCTATAAATAGACAGTCTTTCCCATTTGTGAATCCGAACTCGTTTTACAACTCTTACTATTTGAGAGCTAAAACCTGTTTTGTGAAACAAAGCTTTCTTCTTCTACTCCTCTTTTGTAAATCATTTCTTCTTTTTTCTTCAACATAAATTAGTGAGCGGGAGCACTAATTTATCGTTGCCAATAAACTATGTTTGTATAAGATTTAAATCTTACACCCTAATACAGTTTTTGTAATTACTGTTTATTAATATAGTTTTTAATGTTTATCTTCTTACTTCTTAATACCACTTCTTAATTACTAATCAATTCCGCGCCTTTTGGTTAATACTTTTAAATTTCATGCCTTTTGGTTAATACTGTTCAATTTCGCATTTTTTGGTATCAGAGCCAAACCTGGTGGGGATAATACTATTCAATTTCACCCCTTCTTAATTACTATTCAATTCCGCGCCTTTTGGTATCAGAGCCTGATTACCTGATTCCTTAATTTTTAAGGAGGCCACTGGAGGCTTGAGAGGTTTTATCTGAGGGTGAGATTTTGCTAATTCTTCATGTATGGAGGCGGATAGTTTTATTGTACTAAATTTGTCCCACCATTTTACATAGTATTGTCTTGGTTAACAACCATAACAGAGGAATATGACTCAATGGATTTATTCTTTAATTCCTGAATCATTTTATCAAAAGTAAAATGATTATTTATGTCTTAATACCCCCTCTTAAATACTGTTTAATTCTGCGCCTTTTGGTATCAGAGCCAAACCTGGTGGGGATAATACTGTTCATTAACTGTATCTACTTAATTAAACTGTTCACCACCTATCATGGCTGGTTTAATTGTTGATATTGTTTGCTTATTTGCTTACATGAATAATTGATTATATTTAATCTCACTCTCCGCCCAAGTTGCTGGTTATTCTTATAATTGATTATTTCTCTATATTATTTGTTTACCTAATTTGTGAATCTGTTCATCAGAGGCTGACGTACCAGCTTCTATTTGGTTAAGTTTCAGGGACCTAGGTAAGGCCTCTTAGATACATAAATCCCGAGGGTAGGGTGGTTATAGAGGAAAAAAGGGAGAAGAGTAAAGCCTAGTAGGAGGTTGTAGTAGTCACCACAAGGTTAGTAACAAAAATACAGTATGAAATTCTCAATAAAAAGAATAATTTAGTTATTCTGAGCAATGAGTAGGTTATCTAGAAGTAGTTCTTCTAGTAGCATTAGGTCTATAATATCTTCAATATCCAACATAGTGGATAAAAAATATTTTAAATTTGCAGATGATCAAGTAGATCATAAATATTTTGAATACCTATCAGATGATCAGAATGATCATTTCGAATATTTTTTAGATGATCAAAAAAATTATTCTGAAGACTTTAATCAAGTAAATAATAGGGTATGGAATATACCCAATAAAAATAAGAATTCCAATTCTAAATTATCCATTAGGGTTCAAATAGAGCAAGAATTAAAAAATTAAAAAATTAAAGGTCTAGAACCTAAAGGAATAAATTTCCAAGAAAGTCAGACAAACCTTAATAATAAACTATCTAATAAAATTAATTACCAATCTTTTAATTCTGGCTATTTTTTTTGCTGCTACCCAATATTCGGGAGACCCTTTCCCCAAACTCATACATGTTTCTGTAAGTCATAGTCTAACTGGTTTGACTGAAAATATACGTACCCATATTATTTTACCACTTCATATATATATATATATAATTATTTAATTTTTCCCAATTGAATTTTTTCTTGTATAAATCCCAATGGTTTCTTTTTGCAAGTATTTATGGATTTGAAATCAGAATTTTGTTTTAAATTTTTTAACTTCTCATTGTGAGGAAAAGAAAGAAATTTGAATTTTACAGGTTCATCTATGAGATAAGTAATTATCCCATCATACTCTGTAATGAAAGGATACAACAAAGAGTTTTATCTTGGAAAATATGAACTTTGGGGATTTCATAGTTAATATGCATTTGAGTACCATTGGCAGAAGATATAGACTCTTTCATCTTCCTGAAGTACTTCGGAGGAACTAGTCCTTCCTACATACAATTTAAATCTGCTCCCGAATCTACAAGAGCCATTGTTGTGAAATCAAAATCTTGAATGTTTATTCTAACCATTATGTGCCATTTTTTGATTTTTATGTGATTGAGGATTTGGATGAAATGTTCATCTCCTTCTTGACAGTTTATGGGTTCTTCACTCTCATTATCAGAACTTAGTAATTTACTAGGTTCACTAAATTCTTGTTTATTAATTAGATTTTCTAGTTTTAAGAGATTTAATTCCTCTTTTATTTCAGTGTTTGAATTCTTCAAATCTTTTATTTCAATCTTAATATCTTTAATTTCTTTTTGAAGTTCCTGTAAGGTAACTTCTTTTTCTTTCCCTTTTATCTTATTGAATTTTTCAAGGGTCTTTGAAAGACTTGCAGTATTATTATTATTAGACTTAATATTTTCTCTATTTAGAATTATCTTCTTAAGTCTTTCAAGGTATTCTTGTTTTAATTCAGGATTTTCAATTTTGCAAATTAAATCTAACAAGAGGGTTTCTTGTTCTTCATTTTTATTTAAGACATTGATTTTTTGACAACAACTATTCCTACACCCCATTGTGATGTTTGGAGAATAACTGTCAGAACTTGAGAATTCAATTTCAGAGGATTCAGGGGTTTCATATTCTCCTAAATCTTCACCATTACTGTCATAATAATCTATTGTTTCTAAGATTCTAAACAATTCCTGTTTATCTTCTTCAGAAATTTTTAATTGATTAATTTTATTCTTGACTTGACAAGTATTTGAAAGGTGACCTTTCTGTCCACATTTGAAACATGTAATATTAGTTTTATAAAACTTTTTATTAAACCTTTTTCTGAAATAATTTTTATTCCTAGAGAAGATTTTATTCTTAGAAAAGTTTTGATCAAAATTTTTATTTTTATGTTTGTGGTAATTTTTCCTATAGGGCTTATGAGACCTTCTAGGGTTTAAATGAGAATTTTTTCTATGACAGTAATGGTGAAGATTTAGGAGAATAAACCGTATTGCTCACAGAAATTACCTAACTCATATTTAGCAGTTTTGCTTTCTTTTTTAATCCTTTCTTTTGTATTATAATAATTATTGTTCCGTAGGTTAGACTATCATAGTCTATATTTCCTAGGTTATTACTAAGGGCTGTCCTTATTTTATGGGCAAAGAGATTGAGTAATCCATTAATAAATTTTTCTTTCCAAAAGGGTTGATTACTATCATCCCTTGACATTACTCTGGATAAGAATATATTCTTATATCAATTAAAATCACTTAATGTTGGACATCTAAGATTTGTTAATTGATCATGAATACATGAAGTAAAATTACTTGGCTTACCAATGAAGTGTTCAATTATTGTGTAAAGGAGTGTATTTATACCAGCAGGTATTGTTTCTGATTTTCTCTAATAATTAGGTTTCCTTCAGCATCAATCTTATTTGCTAAAAGAATGGCGATTTCGGATTCTTGTGTGAGATGTTTTTCCCACCAGGAATGAAGCATTCCTGTGAATCCTATGACTAGAAGATTTATTACTTCTTCATGAAGTAAATTGTGAGTGGTAATGTAGCTATTATCTACCATTGTCATGTGTTGTAATTTATTGAGGACTTCCTGTTCAAAAAGACCATCAATATTCCATTCATATTATTTTTCTGCAGAAATAGAAAATTGGTCAATAAGAGAAGATTTAGTAATTTGAATATCAGGAGGCATGGGCTTCTTATGTCATTTTTTTTCTAATTTATTAATTTCTAAATTCTTAAATGTTTTTTCAATATTGTTAATATTTGAAAATTCATCTATTATGGATGATTCGTAGGTTGATTCTGACCTATGACTATCGGAATAAGTATTATCATCTTGGTTACTCACTTTCAATTCTTGAAATACCTCATCAACTTTTTCAGACTTAGAATCTGAACTATTGTCTTGGTTAACAATCTTAACAGAGGAAGATGACTCAGTGGATTTATTCTTTAATTCGTGAATCATTTTATTAATTTTTTTATTAATTGAAATAATTTTTAAAGTGGTTTTACCTGAAAGATTTATTAAAGGTTTTTCTTTCAGGGTTTCACGAGGCCTAGGTTCATTGAGAATATTAACCTTAGTTTCAATTTTATCTAATTGTTTACCTATTGTAATTAGACTCTGGTTTGTATAGTTGAGTTGTTCAACTATTTTTTTATTTGGTTCTTCTTCCTTTGTAATTTTGAAAGGAGAAGCAGTGATTAAAGAATTTTTATGATTAATCATGATTTTCTCAGGAGGAGGATGACTAGTAGATACTACACTAGAATCTTCCTTAACTCATTTATATTTTGAAATTACTTTGATATTTCTTTCGTAAATATCTTCAACATAATCTAGTAAAAATATATCAATTTTAAATTCTTGCATGAATGCCTTCCATTCAGCAAGTATGACTTTTCTTTGATCCATATCATATGAATCTCTAAATCTATTACGCCTATCTAGATTGTTTGGGTCATTATTATGTTGGGCTAGACCTTTCCAATCTGGTTCATATACTTGACTCAAGGTTGCAATATTCAGAACTAAGAGTTGTCGATTGAAGAATGAAGGCTTCCTTAGAAATATGATCCAGTGGGTGCTTCAGTTTCATCAGATTGTTCAGACTTATTATCAAAGACTGGCTGACTAACTTGAGAACTTGTGGCTATGCGTTTAAGTTTTAAATTTTAAATTTGTAATTTCTTTAATTCTTGTTCTAAATGTTGAATCCTAAAACTTTGATCATTACCAATGGATGATCTAGAAAAGGAATTCCTAGGGGTGCTAGACTGGCTATACTCCCTAATTTGTGGACTAGATAATGATTCAAAAATAATTTTTACAGTATCATCCAAGTTCTGCTGGATGTAATCTACATCTTCAATTGGTCTTTGAATTTGGGTAGGTTGACTTTCATTAGTTAAGAGCCAATTTGTTGGTAAATTAATATCAGACCACCTAATCATTTTAGGAACTCTAATATTGGCATTACTTTGACTAGATTGTATCAATAGGGTTTGATTCTTTGGACTCCTATTGATGGCTTGGAAGTTCATATTTGTTTTGGTTACTTTGTAATGAATTCTAAAGATTAAAACTAGAGGTTGGGTGCCTTCTAGGACTTGGTAACCACTAGTTTTAATATTTAAAGTTAATGATTTTAAAATATGGGGATTTGCTAAACTAATAGACAGATCAGGAAAACAATAAAAAGGAATTGGACCATTACAAAATGAAGATTCAATTAATCCTAAAATACTATCATTAAAATTTGTAAATCTTGTATCTCACAAGGCTAATAAGAGAGAGGTATTTAGGCCTCTTCTTATGAGTGGTTTTACTCCAATCTGAACTAAACCAAAATGAAGGAAATAATATCCTTCTTGAATATGATGCTTTATTGCATCAGAGGAAAGTAATTGACATATTTCATGCTCTTTTCCAAGAGCATATATTTTTTCAATTGTTTTTACATGATGCTGAGGCTTGAAATTTCTATGTGATTCTTCAATATTATTAATGTTTGAAGATTCACTTATCATGGACGATTCATAGGTGGATTCTGACCTATGATCTTCTAAATCTAAATTATTGTTTTGATTAATTACCTTTAATTCATGACGTATATTTTTAATAATCTTTTCAGATTTAATTTCAGATAATTCTAAAATTTTAATTGATTTTTCAATATTATTAATGTTTGAAGATTCACTTATTGTAGACGAATCATAGGTGGACTCTGACCTATGACTTTCTGGATCTAAACTATTATCTTGATTGATTATTTTTAATTCATGAAGTGTTTTATCAATCTGTTTATTGAGGGGAACCATATTTGGAATGGTTTTGTTTGAAAGATTTATTAAAGATTTTTCTTCTAGAGTTTCACTAGATTCAGGTTTATGAAGATTATCAACTTTATTTTCAATTTTGTCTAATTGCTTATCTATTGTAATTAGACTTTGATTGGTATAATTGAGTTGTTCAACTAATTTTTAATTTGATCCTTCTTCTTTTGAAATCTTAAAAGGAGAAACAATGATTAAAGAATTTCTATGGTTAATGTCCTCAGAGGATGATTTTTTTGTTTGAAAGCATTTTAAAGTTTCTACAACTTTGTTAATGTTTGAAGATTCATTAATTATGAAATATTCATAGGTGGGTTTTAACCTATGAATTTCTAATTCAAAGATACTGTCATGGTTACTAACATTGATAGATGATTTAATTTCTAAATCTTTGGATGGTTCCTCAATACTATTTAAAGGTTCATAGGATTCTCACCTACATGATTCTTTAATTTTATGTTTCGAAGAATTATAAATTATGGATGGCTCATAGGTTGATTTTAACCTATGGTTATCTGATTCTGAGACATTGTCTCTTAAAGATTTTAACCTTCTAAGTATTTCTTCATCAGGAGTTTTCTCATAATGAAGTTGGAGAGATTTAATGAAATCTTTATTAGGTTGAGAACTTTTATGATTAATTGGGATTTTTTCAGGTGGTGGATGACTGACAGTTACTACACTGGAGTCTTCCTTGACCCATTTAGATTTGATAATTATTTTAATATTTTTCTCATAAATATCTTCGATATAATCAAGGAAAAATATGTTAACTTTATATTTTTGCATGAATGCCTTCCATTCAGCAAGTATGATTTTTCTCTGATCCATATTATATGAATCTTTGAACCTATTACGTCTATTTAAATCTTCTGGGTCATCATTGTGTTTATTTAGACTTGCCCAATCTGGTTTGAATTCTTGCTGCAAAATATTTGGATTCAAATTTTTATAATTTTATAATTTTTGTTTTGTTTCTTTAATCCTAAAATCTTGATCATTATTAATAGATGATCTAGAAAAGGAACTCTTATAGGTACTAGACTAGTTATACTCCCTAACTTTAGAATTAAAAGATTGGTAATTAATTTTATTAGATTGTTTATTATTATCATTGTTTGTCTGACTTTCTTGAAAACTTATTCCTTTAGGTTCTAGACCTTTAAATTTTAAATGTTTTAATTCTTTCTCTATTTGAATCCTAATGGATAATTTAGAATTAAAATTCTTATTTTTATTGGATATGTTCCATGCCCTATCATTTACTTGATTAAAGTCTTGAGAATAATTTTCTTGATCATCTGAAAGGTATTCAAAATGATTATTCTGATCATCTGATGGGTATTCAAAATACTTATGATCTACTTGATCATCTGTAAATTTAAAATATTCATGATCCACTATGTTGGATATTGAAGATATCATAGATCTAATGCTACTAGAAGAACTACTTCTAGATAACCTATTCATTGCTCAGAATAACTAAATTATTCTTATTATTGAAAATTTCATACTGTATTTTTGTTACTAACCTTGTGGTGACTTCTACAACCTCCTACTAGGCTTTACTCTTCTCCCGTTTACTTCTACAACCATCCTACCCTCGGGATTTACGTATCTAAGAGGTCTTATTTAGGTCCCTGAAACTTAACCAAATAGAAGATGGTGTGTCAGCCTCTGATGAACAGATTCACAGATTAGGCATACAAATAATACATAGAAATAATCATTATAAGAATAACTAGCCACTTGGACGGAGAGTGAGATTAAATATAAGTAATTATTCATGTAAGCAAATAAGTAAATAATTTTATCAATAACAAGCCATAATAGGCGACAAACAGTTGAAATTATGCAGAAATTGAGACAAGAAGGTATATTATGAAAATAAACATAATAATAAATAAACAAATATGTAGTAAAAAAAATATGAAGAAGAAAGAGTAAAAAAATGAGAGAAAAGTTAGAAAAAAAGGAAAGAAGTAAAATGATAAAATGAAGAAAATGTGTAATGTAAATAAAACATCTAAAATATGTTGAAGTAACACAAAAAATGTAAAACATAAAGAAGTATGTAAAGTAAAGAAAACATGTAGAAGTAAAAAAATATGCAAAACAAAACAAAATATAAAACTATGAAATATAATAGAAATGGACAAAACAAAGGACAAAAATAAAAGCTACTTTTGAAAGGGGTTGCTTCAACAACCTCATTCTAATTTTAAATGGTAACAATACTAATTAATATTGCATGAAATGATAGATCTATGATGATGACGACGATGACTCAATTGAGAAAATTATGACAGTTAAAAGATACCACATAATTAGCCAACGTGTCCTGCATAACATTTGGAGGACCCTAACTCTTAGAAATCTCATAGGTTATCTACACAGTTATCTAAACAAAGTGACAATGGCCTCCAATGAGTATCCCGAAAGGCTCGACCTGAGTGAACATTTTCATGAGCCTACACCGGAATCACAATTCCACGAAGGAATTAGGCTACTTATTTTTACTAATCTTAAAAGATAAGCTGGGGGTATGGGGCTGATGTATGTGTGCAAAATATGAAAAGTATGTGGCATAATCAAAGGATAAGAGAAATAAATATGTATATGTAATAAAATTAAGAAGTAAAAACAATGATAGAAAAAAGAGATAATTAGATCAAACAACGATATCACATGATAATATATATTTGGCTTGGATATATATTGATCTACATGTTAGACCAATATTTCCCCAGTGGAATCTCTAAGTTGTCATAACGTGTCTCTGACGCAGACTGGTGATTGAAAAATATATCTTTAAAATAAATTTGAAGTTATCACCAATTATTTTAGAACGTTATTGGTCACCCAAATAAAAAATATTTGGGTCAAAGAAACCTCAAAGTTGGTTTAGAATCATTTGTGTATGTGGAAGGTATTAACACCCCACAATACTCATTATTAGAGTGGTTATCAAATTTAATCAAAATGATATCTAAATTATTTTAGAAAAATTAAAGAATAAAAAGGATAGGTAAATATATTTTTGAATGTCCCATTTAGTATACCTTGTATAAAAAATGAAATAAAGTAAATGACCTTTAATGAGTACTACAAGGACCAATAAAGAAATTCATTTTTTATTTTTAAGATAATATATTATTGGAGTTATTCTCGGTATTCTAAAAATACATTTCAGCTCAGTAGTTCGAGAAAATTGATATCTCAAAAATCCCAAAGTCCATCATAGGAATGTTTTAAGTGAAAACTAAATGACAAAATTAACATGATTTAACATCAGCGCAGTCACAACCCGAAGAAACCCTTTTCCTAACCAAGCATAGGTAGGACCTCTCTTCCCATACACAAAGATGGTTCCAAGCAAGATAAGTAATCTATAGTCGACTCAATATCGACAAAATCCCCAATTTGATCCCTATAGTACCGATTGTCTTGTAGTGCACCCTTCATTGATAGAGTTGGTGATTGAGAGACTCACCTCTGAATAAATCCTTTAAGTTAGGAGGTATCAGAGGGGAACCTCGCCTAGCATACATATCCCTGTGTTTTGGAATTAGGGGAATAGGGGAAGCAAAGCTACAACAAGTAGAAGCTTCCCGACAAAGCTTCAAACAAAGAGGTTCGGCTATTCACTTCATTGATTTGACTTCACCTTACTTAAGATTAAAGATAGAGGTCCGGCTGGTGTTCTAGCAAAAATACTGATTCAAATTCTTCATGAAGTGAAGAATAGGAAAAGAAAATGGAACGTACAAAATTTCAAGCCATCTTTGGAGAGATCAGTACTTACCTTCAATATCCCCCAATGCATCACCCCCTGAAATAAATTCCAATATATTGCTTCGGGAAATTGGAGAAAAACTCAGTTCTTTGTTTCACGATGCGTAACTTCCACTCCCTCCTGCTACCAATATATACACGGTAGATAATTCTTTGACAAAAAATTCGACGGAACTCACGAATTATATATATATATATATATATATGAGTCACGATCATTCTAAATTTTATCATTTAGTAACATATATGTTTACTCTATTTATAAGTGAATGAGACAAGAATGCACATTAACAAAATAAACAGAACAATATGATAATAATACATAAATAAATAAGAAGTAAAAAATAAATATGAAGAAGAAAGAGTAAAAAATGAAAGAAAAGTTAGAAAAGAGGAAAAAAGTAAAATGACAAAAGTGAAGAAAATGTGTAAAGTAAATAAAACATGTTAAATATGTTCAAGCAACACAAAAAAATGTAAAACAAAGAGAAGTATGTAAAGTAAACAAAACATGTAAAACATGTAGAAGTAAAACAAAAAAAATATAAAAATATGAAAGCTACTTTTGAAAGGGGTGGCTTCAACAACCTCATTCTAATTTTAAATTTTAAAATTTTTATATTTTTTTAGTAAAATCATACACTTCTAATTTTTGACTACATAGTTCTCGAGTTACCATAATTTTCTTTTTCAATCATTACTATTCAAAAGGTAAGAAATAAATTATGGCCCGTAACTAGTTAAACTGGGTGGCACAAAAAAATTGATGATATTAAATTGTAATATGAAATGTCTAACATGAGAAAATTAACTGTGAATGTATAGTAAAAAAAGTAAGAAGAAAAAATATTGAGATTCAAGCGTCGATGTTTACATAATATTTGTCCATATAGATATTTAACTATCTATATGATATTATATTTATTTTTAAAGTGTGTGAGACACTTGTAGGAAAATTTTCTTGCATGATATATGTCCACTTTCAACCTATTAATTGAATTGGTTGTAGCCTAAAAGCTTTATCCTCAATATCACTTATTAGGTTGACAACACAGTATTTTCATTGTTAAATTTCAAGTTCTAGAAAATTATTGATGTATTGAAAAGAATAAAAATATAACCCAAGATTAGGAGCAAGAAAATGAAGAAGAATAAAGAAACATTTCTATTTTTAACTTTTAAATGAAAGAAAAAAATATACACACTACAAAAGTACAAATGAGAAAAATAAAAGTTAAAAAAATATATCTCAAGAGTATAAATGAAAAAAAAATGAACATCAAATAAAAATATTTCTCTCTAATTTCTAAGAAAGAAAATCTCTTCTCTTTCTCGCTTGCCTTCTTTTTTTCCCAAGAAAAATCTCTTATCCTTCTCTTTTTCTTCCCTCTCATTTACTCTCTAAGAAGAACCCACTTTTCTCTCTTCCTTTCTTTTATTTTTTCCTCTCCAAAAAGCCTCCCCTCCAAGTAAAAACTCAATCTCCTTTTATAGATAAAATTAGAGCTTCTTTGAGTTTTTAGTCCTAGACTTTTTTTTAATATTTGGACTCTTTTGAGATTCATTTTTTTAGTCCTTGACTCTTTTTTATTTTCTAAACATTAGAATCTCTTTCTAAAAATTGGGTATAATCTTAAGCTAGTATATGAGCTAATAAAAATTTTTAAATACGGTATCAATAGATAGGATCTTCAAATTACACACTACTTGGTACAACTTCATAGAAGTGCACATAGGAGTTGGACAGCTTTTAGCGTTACCCGAGAATATTAGTTCTTTGAAGTAAATCAAGAACATGCTTTGATTATGTTAAAGGCCAGAGTTATCACGGAAAGCTTCAAAATCAAGAAAGTAGTGCAGAAATCTAAGTATTTTAAGAGCATACTTTCTATTAAGTCCACCAATACGTACATATTCTGAGGAGAGGTTGATTTGTTGCCTGTAATTAAGATAAGATACTTGTGTACCCATAATAGCAGTAAAACAATATCTTTGGAAATACTATGTTTATTAGTGATATCATTAAACTTATGCATTTAACATTGCAGTAAGTTGTTATTAGAACTTTGATATTAATATTTGAAATTAGTTTTTTCAAATACTGGACAATGCTATTTGATTGTTGGTCATATGGGAGAATAAATTTGTGACTAAAAAATGAATTACTAAAATGTAACACATAAGGTGAAATAATATTAATTGAATAAGTTTAATTTTAACTTATTTGAGGACTTAATTGTGTCCGATAATCAACAATGACGTTCCCAGATCTTAGATTTTGTGTCATTGCCATTTTAGGAAATAATTAGGTTTGCTACAGTATGGTTTCAAACTCTCTAAAATTTCATTGTGTACTTAGTTCATGATAAATTATTTATATTTTTGGTAATCTTAGCACTTTAACAAAGTTTTTCATTTGAGAGAGTTTGTAATTTCATGAAAAGTGAGTCTAGCAGTACAATATTCGGATAGACTTGATCACTGGCTCGTCAAATTATACATATTCCCACGAAAATTACTTTTGATAAGATCACTAGTACATGTTTCGCCTCAATGCATGAAATGAAGCAAAAAGGGGAAAAAAAGAAGTGGCTTCTCGCACCTGATCTCTCACTCGATCAGTATTTAATATGTGTTGGATATAAAGGTTCAAGTAGTGGCCGGATGGGAACCGATCAAGCTACAAATACAAAAAAAATGAAAAAATATACCATCACCTACAAATCCACTATTTCATGCCTCGGAATATTGAAGCAATGGATCTCATCAAACGGATATCTATGCATCCTATTTAGTCAAGTGCCTCAGGGGGGGGGGGAGACTTTTGCAACAATGGATATTATTATATATGAGAGCTTTTTGCAACAATGGATATATATATTCACCAAGTTGATACAAATAATGCAAGATTTATAATTGTTGAGGCTCATCAACTTGCATATAGTAATATCAACAAAGGCTAGAAGCACAACTAAAATCTCTAAACAAACCCCCTACTTTACTTACCCACAATAAAAATGGATAAACCTTCCACACTTCTTGTTGCTCTCCTCTTCATTAGTGCAACCTCAATTGCTCATGGCCTTGTCCTCAATGGCACTAACATAGCCGAACTACGAGTCTTAGGACGCGTATTTTGCACTTTAAGTAGCAACCAAGTGCTAGGTAGTATCAATTCTCCCCTGGTTGGAGAAAACGTTGCAACCGTATGCAATATGTTAAAATAGTGTATTGCATTATAAGATTAAATAGAAATAATAATAATACAACAATTCTATAAATATATTAATGACGACAGGTAAATAATATAATTACAGAGAGTAATGCAAATACAACAATTATGAAATGTCAATAAAGTACTTACCAATGTTAAAACAATACGGACAAAGTAACGAAATGATAAGAAATCAAACCGAGTCTTGTTTGCACAGTTACGCCCCCTCACTTGTGGTAATAAGGCTGATAACGACGTCTGCTTCTCAAAATAAAACAGTTTGAGGCAGTTAAAAAGTACCCAACTTCACCACATTGATCGAACTGATTTTTCAAAATTCTACCATCAGAGTAACGACGCAAAACCAAGATTTGAACCGAAAAATGAAACCGTCGACAGAATAAAAAATAAACTGAAACCGAACTAGACCAAACCAAGAAACTTGAAGAAAAGTAAGCAAAAACGTGGAGAACAAATATTGAGAGTAAAAGAAAGCTTGAAAGCTTTTTTGGTGTGTAAAATGAGGAGGGGAATGCCTCCTTTTATACTACTCATGGGGGAGATGTGTAATAAAGAGCATTTAACCCATTAAACGCCATTTAATAAAAAAATAAGTCCAAAATATTTTTTATTTAATTTGCAAAAATAAAAAATATTTTGGGCCTTAATTTACAAGAGCATTCTATATTCCATGACTTTTGGGTTTCCTATGAGGTCGAAAAATAAATCTGGAGCAACACAGCTCATTGGCCCATTTATAGGCGGTCCATATAGAGAGATTTCTAGCCTTATCAAGTTACCACCCTTGATACTAGTATCTCAATATGTACCACTCCAACTTTTCCTCTCTTTCTAGTGTGAAATTTCTACAATTCCCTCCTATTTTTTCATTCTCATTTAGCCCACTTTGGGAGATAATTTCCCATTCATCCCAAAGTAATTTTTGACAAATTAATAATCGATTTTGATGTACTCACGGACCTCTCTTTTTAGTGTGAAATTTCTACAATTCCCTCCTATTTTTTCATTCTCATTTATCTCACTTTGGGAGATAATTTCCCTTTCATCCCAAAGCAATTTTTGACAAATTAATAATCGATTTTGATGTACTCATGGAGGAGAACTCAAATATCCAAAGACTTTACAATATTACGTAGTGGATCCCACCTAAAAATTTATCCAAAATTGGTCAACGAAAATGGTGTACAAAATACCCAATTTTTCAACAATTCCCCACATGAATGAAAATTGACGACCAACGACAAAACATACATTGTGATAGAATTCTTCGTTCTGAAACCTACGTAGGATAGGTAGGTTTTACCTTCAAACCTTCTCTTGTGTAGGTATGTTTACTTTACCAGCTGACCAGTAGACACGATGTCTTTGAACTGTTCGACCTTTTATATAAACAATGACATACTACACACAAAAGTCATCTCTGACACAGTTGAGTTCTCATGATTATGTTCATTTTGGCCATGAACATCCTCTGATTCTGCAAGAGTTTCTAAAGAATTGTGCCCTTACAATTCTTATAGAAGCGGCCCCACTTCATTTTCACATAGGTGATTTCTTAATTTAAGAGTAAACCCACATTACTCCAATCGGATCACACAATTTCTGATGCATAGGAATAATTAAAAGCTCAGCTTAACCTAATCTCTAACAGGTATCACTGTTTTCATCATAGGAATGGACAGGGAAAATCCATACACTGATCCAGCTAACTTTATACAATTATGTTGTCCCTTTGAACCTAGATCTTAGAATCTCCTATCAACTAGGTTGGGTTTTCTTCGTATCAACTCATTTTTGCATGGGCTTTAGTCTCATTCTCATCGATGAACTTTTCAACTAACTCTCGATTTAACCCTTTGGTTAATGGATCCGTAATGTTATCATTTGACTTCACATAGTCAAGAGTGATGACCCATGTTAAGAGTTATTATTTAATGGTATTATGTCTACGATGAACGTGTCTAGACTTACCATTATACACATTATTTTATGCTCTTCCAATAGTACTTTGACTATCACAATGTATGCATACTGGTGGTACAGACTTTGTCCATCTAGGAATATCCTCTAGGAACTGGTGTAACCACTCAGCCTCCTCCCCATATTTTTCTAAAGCTATAAGCTCATATTCCATAGTGGATCTAGCTATAACTATCTGTTTTGAGGATTTCAATGCTACGGTAACTCCTCCTAGTGTGAAAACATACCCACTAGTAGACTTCATATCTTTTTTATCAGATATCTAATTTTCATTAGTATATCCTTCTAGGACCATTGGATATCTTGAATAATGTAGTCTATAACTATGAGTATATTATGAGTACCTCAGTACTCTCACAATGGCTTTCTAATATTCAGCTCCAAGATTAGTCGTGGATCTACTTAGTTTACTTAATGTATAGGCTATATCAGGTCTTGTACAACTCATCAAGTATATTAGACTACCTATCACTCTAGAGTATTCTACTTGAGAAATACTCTCATAATTATTCTTGGACAAATGTACACTTGTATCCATCAGTGTTTTTGATTCACTAGTGTCATCTTTACTAAATTTTCTAAGAAAATAATCTATATAATGAGACTGACTTAAAATAAGTCCATTTGATGTTCTTATGATTTTTATTTCAAATATAACATCAGCAAGTCCCATATCTTTTATATCAAATCTCGGTTTTAACATATCTTTCATAGTTTTGATCATCTTATCATTACTCCCAATGATAATCATATCATCAACATACAAACACAAAATGACATATCCATTCTCTGTATCTTTAGCATAGATATTTATCATATTCATTGATTTTGAATCAAATTGACATGATGTGAGTGTCAAATTTCTCATGCCATTATTTTGGTGCTTGTTTCAAACCATACAATGATTGACTAATTTACAGACTTTCTTTTCTCGCCCAGGAGTGGAAAACCCTTCCGATTGTTTCATGTATATTTCTTCATATAAATCTCCATTTAGAAATATTGTTTTCACATCCGTTTGATGTAGCAAAGCTGTGATTGCAAGTACCATCCTAATGGAGTTTATTCTCGACACCGGAGAATATGTATCGAAATAATCAAGACCTTCCTTCTGTCTGTAGTGTTTAATTACAAGCCTAGCCTTGTATTTATCAATTGATCCATCAACTTTAATTTCCCATTTGAAAATCCACTTGGAACCCAAAAGTTTACAACCAAGTGGAAAATCTACTAATTCCCAAGTATGATTTTGCAAAATTGAATCAATTTCACTCTTAGTGGCCTCTTTCCAAAAAAACACCTTCATTGGAGTTCACGGCTTCATTGAAAGTTCTTGGTTGACTTCCAATCGTATAAGTAAGAAAACCAGGTCAAAAATATTTTTCTGTCCTAACTCTTTTACTCCTTCTTGGTTCTATCTTGACTTGTTCATCTTAGTCCAGACTATCTTCTTCACCAATAGTCTCAAAAAGTCTTTTTGAAGAGCTTGACTCTTCCTTGGATTTGTAAGGAAATACATGTTCAAAGAATGATGCATTCCTAGACTCCATTATTGTACTATTGTGAATCTTAAGGTTGTTAGATTCATACACAAGGAAGAGATAGGCACTACTGTAATTTTCATAACCAATAAAAATACAATCAATAGTTTTTTGTCCTATTTTCACCTTTTTAGGTGTAGGTGCCATCACCTTAGCGAGGCATTCCCACATTCGTAAGTACTTGTATGAATGTTTTCTACCTTTCCATAACTCATATGGGGTCTTATCCTCTTTCTGTTTCAGTATCATATTCAAAAGATAGTTAGACGTCAAAATGGTTTTTCCCCACATGTTCTGAGGTTATCCAAAATTGATCGAAAATGCATTTATCATTTCTTTCAGTGTACGATTTTTACGCTCAGCAACACCATTAGATTGAGGTGAATAAGGTGTTGTGGTTTCATGTATAATCTCATGTTGAGCACAAATCTCAACAAATGGAGACTCATACTCACCACCCCTATCACTTCTTAGCACTTAAATTTTCTTATTGAATTGATTCTGAACTTCATTTTTATAGAGAATAAATTTCTCTATAGATTCATCATTGCTCTTTAGCAAATATACATAATAATATTTTGTGCTATCATAAACAAAAGTAATAAATACTGATTATCACCTCTTGTTTGTACAAATTTTAAATCACATATATCACTGTGAATTAAATCAATTGGTTCAGTGTTTCTTTCAATATTTTAGAATGATGGCCTCGTTAATTTTGTCTCTACACAAGTTCCACATTTATGATTGGAATCAATGTGAAATGTTGGTCTATGATCCAAGTTAATAAATTTATGCATAGTATCATAATTAACATGACCAAGTCTATCATGCCATAAATTGGATGATTCAAGCAAGTAAGCAGCATAACTAGTTTTATTAATATTGGGTTTGGCCAAAGTTATTACATTGAGTTTGGCCATTCCATCATTCATATAACCCTTAACAACATACATTCCGCTTTTAGACAAAACAATTTTCTATGACTCAAATACCTTACGAAATCCATGGTTATTCAGTAATCAACTAGACACAAGGTTCTTCCGGATTTCAGGCACATACAGTACATTGTTTAAAGTCAATTTCTTCCCAGAAGTCATCTTCAACACCACTTTTCCTTGGTCTTTGATCTCAGAGGTGGCCGAGTTCCCCATGAACAGCTTTTCTCCATGCTCGAAAGCTTCAAAGGTAGAGAACATCCCACGGTCAGAACACACATGACGGGTAGCTCCAGTTTCAATCCACCATTCCTTTGGATTTGATCCAACCATGTTAACCTCAGAAATCACTACTGAGAGGTTGATATCAGAAATGTCTTGAGAAATGTTGTCAATCACATTAGCCTCGTTGTTTCTCTTAGGCAATCTACACTCAGATGATTTGTGACCCAACTTGTCACAACTGTAACACTTGCCTTCGAATTTTGGTTTCTTAGAAACCCCTCCTTTAGGTCTCTGCTTGTTTGGACCATTTCCTTTGTTGTTGGTCTTCTTGGCTTTAAAACCTTGACCATGCTCCATAGTATTAGCAATTGCTGCAGCAATAGGGTTTGACCCTTTTCTTTAGGATAGCCTATTATCTTCTTCAATTCGAAGTCGAATGATAAGATCCTCGATGCTCATTTTTTCGTTTGTGCTTGAGATAATTCTTGAAATCCTTCCAACCAGGAGGCAATTTCTTAATAATACAAGCCACTTGAAATGATTCACTCAACATGAATCTTGTGCAGGATAATTTGAAGCTCTTGCACTTGACTTATTACCATTTTGGAATCTCCCATTTTAAACTCTAGAAATCAGGCGACAATAAATTTCTTAGCACCTACATCCTCAATTTTGTACTTTTGTTCAAGAGATTCTCATAGCTCATTTAATGTTTTCTTGTCACAATAAACATTATATAATGAATCAGCAAGACCATTCAGTATGTAATGTCTACATAAATAATCAGAATGTTTCCAGACATTAATAACATTGATCATTTGGAAATCCTTCTCATCATCGTTGAGCTTAGGAGCTTCAAATTATCTTTTGTTGTCACCTTTTGAAATTTAGACCTTTAAATTTCTCATGTTTCTTTCCATAAGAAATAGGCATAGGCATTGGTGCCATACGGGCTAAAGGGGTCACAGTAGGGTTCTGCACACCCAGATTTGCCATTTGAGTTTCAACAGTAGGGTTCAGCCCTTAGTTTTCACCAGCATGTTTCTCTGTAACATTATTGTTGGTTTCATTTTCCATATTTCATTGTCTGAAATATAAACCAGAAGTGCATCAACACTTTGAAAATTATGCTATTTTCTCGAATACGAAAATATGCTAATTTTCCTAATATTTTTTAAAATAAACCAAATAGTACTTTTACAGATAATTTTTAAGGCGAACATGTGGGGTTCTAAGACCCAATCCAGGACAAGTCATCTCAACATTATTCAGTTTCCAAGTAATTGGAGGGACGAGTCCACTTAAATTCCAATTTTCTAGATAGAACTTCTATATATAGTTACTTCCAGTTTGAAAATTTTGAAGAATATTTAAAATAAAATTTTTAGGTTGAAAAAACCCAAATCAATTTCCAAAATAAATTTTAGATAATTCTTTTTGAAAACCAAATTAATTTCCAAAAATAATCCTATAATGCAATAACATATGTAGGAATTAATTGTTTTAAGATTGTTGGAATAGTGTATTGCATTATAAGATTAAATGGAAACAATAATAATGCAACAATTCTATCAATACATTAGTTACAACATATAAATAATATAATTATGGAAAGTAATGTAAATACAAAAAATATGAAATGTAAATGAAGTATTTATCAATGTTAACAATACTGACAAGAGTAATGAAATGATAAGAAATCAAATCGGGTCTTGTTTGCACAGTTTCCTTAAAACAGTTATGCCCTCTCACTTGTGGTACGAAGGTTGATAATGACATTTGTTTCCTGAGATAAAATGGTTTAAGGCAGCTGAAGAGCACCCAACTTCACAACCTTGATCGAACTGATTTGTCAAAATTCTATCACCAGAGTAACGAAACAAAACCAAGACCTGAATCAAAAAAACCAAACCCTTGATAGAATTAGAAATAAACCGTACCGTACCAAACTGAAATTGAACCAGAGAACCAAAAACCAAACTGGACCGAACCAATAAAACTTGGTTTTGAGAGTAAAAGAGAGCTTGAAAGCTTCTCCAGTGTGTAAAATGAGGAGGGAAATACCTCCTTTTATTCTACTCAGGAGAGAGGTGTGTAATAAAGAGTATTTAACCCATTAAAAGACCGTTTAATCAAAAAAGTTTTTTATTTAATTTGAAAAAATAAAAAAAAGTTTTGGGCCTTAATTTACAAGAATATTCCATATTTCATGAGCTTTGAGCTTCTTATGAGAAGAAAAAATAAATCTGGAGTAAAACACAGCCCATTGACACATTTAGAGGTGGTCCATATAAAGTATAGTAGTCAATTTCATTTTTGTAGTCATTTCGGTTTTTAAAAAAATAGAACATATCGGATATTTTGGTATTTCGGTGTTTTGTTTTGGAAAAAAATTCCGATCATCTAAATATGCTACTACAAAAATGGGCTATAATGATATCAGTAAAAAAAATTTATGACAGTTTTGTTAAACCTGTCATAGTAAAAATGTTCTTGGAGTGGGAATTTTTTTGAGTTAACATGATCGTGTTTACATAAACTGTCGTCAAGTGTTTATCTATTATGAAAATAATAATTTAAAGCTGTCATAAAAAGATTTTTCCTTCAGATGACATGCATGTCATTTTTTAAATATATACTCAAAGTTGATGTTAATTACAGAAACACCATGTATATAATACAAATATTTCTCTCATTATCTCATCCTCTCTCAAACCTGAGCCTCTCTCTATTCTTGAACTATCTCTCATATCTCAAACCATGTCTCTCATCTCCATATCTCTTAGCCCACTCTCTCTTTACTCTCTCTCTCTCTCTCTTTGAGAGACTGAGGGTTTGGAATCTCTAAGTGTAGGTTATGTTTGATTTGAGGTAACTATTTAGCTTTGTTCATTATCGCTAAGCTTTTCATTTTGGGCCCTAAGCCTGCAATTTTAGGATTCGGGTTCCTTTCTTCATTTCTTGTTTGGGTGTTGGTGAGTCATCGTCGTGGGTTTCGCAGTCTCACATTGTCAGTCAAATTCTGTGCTGAGCTCTTCGCCATTTGGACAGGATGATAAACCCTATTTCACCATCACAGAAGTTGAGCTCTCTAATGGTGAGTGTCTCATTTCTCGATCTTCTTCCCGAGGATGGGTGTGTTTGTAATTTTAGGAACTTCTAAATCAATAAACTGTGGATTTCCTGAGCTTCAAGCTTGTGATTGTCGGGGAGACTGGAACTGGTATGACTTTGTTTTCCTTTGTTTCACCTACTGCTTGGATAATCGAAAAAAATGGGGAAGGAAAATAATCGAGCTTTCTGTTTCACCTAGAATATTTTAGAGGAAGATTCTATCCCCTCTGCTTTAGTACCTTTCCCCATAGAAGCAATTCATCCAAATTGCACAATACATCATTGTTTAATATTAAACATAGCTGAGCCCTTCAGAAGGAGCCCTAGCTGTAAAGAATATGCTCAATAATAGGTAATATCTTTTTAGCATTTCCCCTTAACTCTATAGATGCCCTTTTCTACTTTGAAATTTGACTAATTGCTTCAAAATTGGAGAAAATTCTTAGCTTACAATGGAAATTGTGGAGTATGAGACTATTAGGTGATTATATTTTGTGGGTAATGCTTGATGCATGGGCTTCGTATATGGTACTTTATTCTCAAATCTAAAGTCAATATTTCAGGAACTTGGACCTACAGTTTCAGAGGTAAGAATGCTAGGTACATATTTTTTGTTCACTCTCTCCGTAGATTCATATCATACACTGTTTAACCTGATTTTTTTTTCGCATAAAATGTTCATGTTTAGAATCTCTACTCTTAAACTTTTGGAATACATCTCACGGAACTTTAGTACCATTGTTGTTCAATATTACTGAAGTTATCATCAAATTGACACATTTGTTTAAGTTAGTTTTAGTCGTAGTTATGTGTCATGTCAGCTAGTGCATCTCTTTTTATTCTTTATACTTTTTGTGTGAACCAGTACTAGGTGATGTGTAACAGTGTTACATCAATAATGATGCTATTGCTGTATGTCTGGGTGTACTATGTGAGATCTTGGCTCTTTTAAGTTAGCTTATTGGTTTTAAGCTAATTGAATTTGTTGATAGTGCCTTGACATGGTATTCACATTACTCTGGGGGATTTTAGATAATTGAGAAGAATCTTATGTGAACTGCTAGATCTTTGTGAGATGCCTTTCTTGGGGGATTATAGATAATTGAGTAGAATTTTAGGAACTTTAGGTCAACAGACATTCAAATCAATTAGATGTTCAATTTAGCTATTTTTGAGGACCCGATTCACCATATAAAACTTTTGCAATCAGTTGGAAATTACGAACTCTCACCATTGTTACTACTAAAAGCTCAGTTAGGATTAACTTCTAACTATTTATTGAAGTTCCCTGATTGGTTTGAGGACTTAAGAACTTGTGGTTTGAGAACTTGATTAAGGAAGAAAAGAGCTTCGGATGAATTCGTTTGGTCTTTTTGAAATTCCCTTTGTTTGAGATGACATCATGAGATTTCTAGACCTAGTGCATCATAAGGTGAACAAAACATTGATTGAAGTTGCACATGCCTGACATTTATTTAGACTGCACACTGAATAAGTTTTAATGTTCTTACTCTTCTTTAGGTGTGCAATTCAAGACTGCACACTCGAGAACGGATACTTCCAGTTCTTCCCAGGTCCTCCTGCTCCCACCATCCAAAGTGTAGGTGACTCTGCTCATTCTACCCCTCATCATCCTCCGTCAGCTACTCAATGTGAAATGACCCTTGTTCCTGATCATCAAGCAAATGCTAAGGAATTCATTCTTTGGAGGTTGAGACGCTTCATTGCTGCACCTCGTGTTCCATCCTCTGTGAGCTTCTTGAACGATGCTCAAGCTGCCCACATAGTTTCCCGTGGCATCATGTGTGATACAGATACCCAAATGACCAACCCAAGAAGTTGTCATTCTGAAGGTGCAGAACTATAAGCTTGAGAAGTCTCTAAAGGCAACTGAGCTTACTATGGTGCAAGCGGTGGATGAGAAGGAGAAAAAGGAGAAGGCTGAGTTCCAAGCGGCCTTTGATGAAGCTGAACAAGCCATCTACAGTTTGGGCTACAGATATGGTTTAGCCAAGATTCCTCCCAGGAAGCCCTTTTCTGACTTGCCTTCTATTCTAGCTCCTGAAATTGAACCCTTTGAAGATCTTCAAGCTGAAGTCAATGGTTCAATTGAGGATGCCACTGCCAACCCCCTATTGAAGATGCTGATGCCAGCCCTGCTGAAGATGTTGCTGGTGATGCAACAATCATCATTTCTTAAGTTTTTTATACCTTTTTTGTAATTTTCTTTTTTCGGCCTTTCTTTTCTGCACTCTTTTTTAACTCAAATGTATTTACCTTTTAATCACTAAAAAGAACTTTCCTTTTCTCAATTACTAGCAAATTTTCCTCTGTTCTTCTTTCGCAAAGCTCTTTTTTCGTTGTGTTTTCCTTGAAAAATTATTTCAGTGTATTGTTCTCCTGAACCTTTGATCTTAATTTCCTTTAGATGATGACTATTCATTAATGTATTGCTCGTTCTCAAAGACTTTAGAATTTTTAAGCTCCGGTTTCCTTTAGAGAGCGGACCCCCATTCTAGGGCAGTCCATTCTTAAGGACAGGCTCATTTTAGAACCACGGCCACAGTTTCCTTTAGAGAATAGCTACCCAATGTAGTGTAGTTCATTCTCAAGGATAGGCTCATTTTAGAACCATGGCTCCAATTTCTTTTAGAGAATGACTGTCCATTGTAGTGAAATATGTTCTTAAGGACAAGCTCATTGTAGAACCATGACCCTGGTTTCCTTTAGAGAACGACTTCCCATTGTAGTGCAGCCCAATCTTAAGGACTCATGCTCTTTGTAAAACCACGGCCCCAGTTTCCTTTAGAAAATGGTTGCCTATTGTAGTGCAGCACGTTCTCAAGGACATAGGCTCATTGTAGAACCATGGCTCAGGTTTCCTTTAAAGAACGGCTGCCCATTGCAGTGTAATCCTTTCTCAAGAATTTAGGCTTATTGTAGAACCATAGCTCCAATTTTCGTTTGCTGCTTGCTGAAGGAGAGAGAGAAAGAGAGATAGTTCTCAAACAAAGTATCTTTTCACATGCGCAATGTTCGAAGGTTTGGCTAAGTCTTGCTTATCTTCTGTTGTCAGATAATAATATTCGCTACCTCCAATTCTACTGACAATGTATGGCCCTTCCCAATTTGATCCCAACTTTCCTTCCGTTTGAAATCCCCATTTGTGAATATTCTTCCAGAATAAATTCTCCTTTTCTGGTTGTAGTTGGCCATTTAGATTAACGTCATTTCTCTCTTTTCCTCCAGAAGGTCCAGATTCTCTTTCATCAGTTCCATATTATGTGGCTCGCTCAGACTTGATTTTATAGTTGGGCTTCCAATCTCAACGGTTATTATTGCTTTCGTTCCGTATGTCAAAGCAAATGGGGTTTCGCCCATTGACTCTTTAGGAGTGGTCATATATGCCGATAGTATTGCTGGTAGCTCTTCCACCCATCTTCCTTTAGTCAATTCTAGCCGTTTTTTCAAACCTTCATATATGATTTGATTCAATCTTTCTACTTGGTTGTTTCCTTGCGGGTAGTACGGCGTAGAAAATTGGTTGATAATTTTTAAGCCCTCACAGAAAGCTTTAACTGTCTTCCCTATGAATTGGAGCTTGTTGTCTGAGATGAGTATTCATGGGATCCCGTACCTGCATACTATGTTTTTCCACAAGAACCCTTTACTTCCTCTTCCTGAATCTTTGCATACGCTTCAGCTTCAATCCATTTTGTAAAGTAATTCGTTGCAACCAAAAGAAAGCGTTTATGAGTAGGTGCCATTAGAAGCAGTCCTACGATATCCAGGGTCCATTGCATGAAATGGCCATGACTTGCCACTATGTTGAGCTCTCTAGGTTCCATTTCCACTATAGGGGCAAAGCGTTGGCAATTGATGCAGCTTTTCATATATTACTTGGCATTCTGATGCATCTTGAGCCAATAATATCCCTCGTTCAATACTTTTTACGCCACTGATCTTCCCCCGGTATGATTTTCACATAAGCCTTTGTGGATTTCTGCCAGCACATATTGGGACTCTTTCACTTTCAGGCATTTTAGATACAGGCCTAAAAAAGATATTTTATATAATGTCCCATTAATTAAAGAATATATAGCACTTTGCTGCTGGATTTTTCTTCCCAGATGTTTATCTTCAGGTAATTCTCCTTTTGCTAGGTAAAGGGTTATACCGTCCTGCTAGCTAGTTCCACTTCGGGTTCTACGTCTGCTACGTTTTCAACGGGAATTTTAAACTTCGCTCCTTGAGAAATTCCACTGGCACGTTTCTTTTGTAGAGGAGTTGTAGTGATGATCCCAAGTTTGCCAACGCATCTGTGAGTCCATTTTTAATTCTTGGTATCTGGTGGATCTTGTAGTTCTTTAGTAGATCCAACACACATTTAGCCCGTTGCAAATATTCTATCATCCTCGTATCTTTTGTTAATTCTCCCGTTATGTGTTTTACGAATAACATGGAATCACAAAATATTATTTCCTTCGTTACCTCGAGCTCAAGTAGCACGCTGACTCCTACTATCAAGGCTTCATATTCTGTTTCATTATTTTATGCATTAAACTCGAAAGAGATGGAGTGCTCAAGAGTTTCTCCAAACTCAGTCTGCACCACTATTCTCGCACTAGCCCCTTTTTTATTAGAGGCCCCATCGATGAACAGTTTCCAGATTTCGTTCTCAATTTCTATTTGAAACCTTTTACTTCCATCTTCTTCAACGTGAGTGAAGTCTGCTACAAAGTCATTCAATACATGTCCTTTGATCGACATTCTTGGCTCATATCAAATTTCATATTAACTAAGTTCAATTGCCCACTTTTCCATTCTTCTACTTACATCTAGTGAGTGCAACAGACTTCTAACGGGTGAATCTGTTGACACCTTTATGGTGTGAGCTTGGAAGTAAGGCCTCACCACAACGGCCAATACAAATTTTCCATCCTTTTATATTTGACTTTCGCAGCTTTTAAACTCTTACTTATGAAGTAAATGTGCTTTTGATTCCTGTCTTCCTCCTTGATTTGAACGGAACTCACTGCCATTTGTGAGACTGCCACGTAGAGAAGTAATTCTTCGGTAGGAAGCGGCTTCAAAAGTAACGGCGGAGTTGTCAGGCACTCCTTAATCTTTTTAAAAGCAATTCTTCACCAGGAAGTTGCTTCAAAAGTAACGGAAGAGTTGTCAGGCACTCCTTAAGCTTTTGCTTCCTATCTTCCTCCCTTATTAGAACAGAACTCACTGCCATTTGTGAGAGTGCCACATACAGAAGCAATTCTTCACTAGGAAGCGGCTTCAAAAGTAACGGCGGAGTCATACACTCCTTAATCTTTTTAAAAGCATATTCACTCTTCATCTCAGCTACTAACGAAATTCTTCTTTAGTTTTGTGAAGAACGGCTTGCACTTATCCATTGACCTTGAAAGAAATCTGTTCAGAGATAACAATTTTCCTGTCATGCTTTACATTTCCTTATGGGTTTTGAGGGATTTCATATGTATGATGGTGTTCACTTGATCTAGATTGACTTCAATTCCCCGTTGCATCACTAAGCTCCCCAGAAATGTTTCCCCTAGCACTCTGAAAGTGCACTTTTTTTTGTTGAGTTTCATGGAGCTTTTTCTCAGGACTGAAAAGGCTTCGTCAAGATCATTGATGTGATCTTACAATTTTCCATTCTTAACCAGCATATCTTCCATGTAAACTTCCATTGTTCTTCCGATTTGCTTGCAAAATATTTTGTTCACAAGTCTCTGGTAAGTTGCACCTGCACTTTTCAAGCCAAATGGCATTACTTCATAACAGAAAATACTTTATTCAGTTAAAATGAAGTCTTTTGTTGATTAGGTTAGAACATTTTCACCTGATTATATCATGAATATACGTCCATGAAGTTGAGGAGTTCATAAGCCTGTAGTAAGTCCACCATCTGATCTATCTTTGGTAACAAATAATCATCTTTTGGGCAGGCTTTTTTTGCATCAGTGAAGTCAACACAGATCCTCCATTTCCCATTCTTCTTTTTCACCATAACTACATTTTTAGCCATTCTGGGTAGTTAACCTCTCGGATGAAGTTGGCCCTTAAAAGCGTTTCCACTTCTTCTTTAATTGTTGCGTACCGTTCTGGGGCAAAGTTTCTTTTCTGTTGCTTCACTGGTTTAACATGAAGATCCATATTTATCTTATAACATATTATATCTTATAGAATACCTAGCATTTATTGCACCGTACTTGCAAATATGTCTCTATTCTTCCTAAAAAATTCCTTTAACTTTTCCTTTTCCGCTTCTTCCAGCTGGTCCCCAATGTTGGTTGTCTTTAGAGTTCCTTCTTCAACATACACAAGTTCAGTGGCTTCTCCGGCTCTGTACCTTGGGTTAGACGGACCATCTTGCTCATTGTCCATTGATTTCTATTGTTCAGTTAACTAAGCCTTTTAACAGTTTGACTTTTTTTTCATTGTCGTTCATTTGGCAGATTTCAGTGCCGTTACAGTGCAAATGCGAGCAACATATTGAACTCCCTTTTATCATTTTTCTCCCTTTTAGGGATGGATACTTCAATACCAGATAATAGGCGGATGGAACGGCCTTCATCTTGTGCAACCATGTCCTTCCCAAAATCACATTTTATAGGGATGGAATATCTAGTACCATAAACTCCGTCTGATGATTGAACGGTTCAGCATTCACCGGGAAAATTATCATTCCTTCATACTAGCTTATTGTCCCATTGAAACCTATCAACGATTGTGACAGGCCTCGTAACTTTTGGCCACCCATGGACATTTTTCCCTAGGGTTGATCTATGTAGGATATTGACGGCACTCCCGTCATCTGTCAGCACCCTTCTCAGCAAGTAGTTTTCAACCTGAATAGTTATGACCAAAGCATTGTTGTGTTATTCGTTGTGATCCATATCTAATTCATTGAAGATCAACGGCAAGTTTCATCATCACTCGATGAACATCCTTTTTCCCAATATCCCTCCAATGTAGGCTTCTAGCAATACATCTTTCTTTTTTTTCTTGGTAGTTCCTTCCTACTCAGTTAGTGCGATTATTGTACCACAATCCTAAGTGACTGCACCCCTCTATCTTGGACCTCCTTCTCCATTTCCCATTTTTTCCATCCTTCTGGACTTATTGTTGCAGGTACCCATCCTTGACCAGCTCCTCAATATAGTATTTGAGTTGGAAACAATCTTTTGTGAAAGGAGCAGTACTTGCCCGTGTCTCTGTAGCTCGGTTCTTTCGTCAACGGGGCTAGTCTCTCTAACCACAGTTTATTCTTGATCACTTCAAAAAATTTGATTTACAGTTACAGTGAGAGGTGTATACACTTTTTCTATGGGATGAATTTTATCTACGGATCTTCCCCTGCTCTCAGTCTTTTCCCATTTACTCTCATCCCGTCCATCATTCCTTTCGGACCTTCTCATTCTCTTCTTTCCCATGCTGGAATTTTGTTCTCCTTTCCATTTCTCTTCTATCCTTTGCTCTCTCAGCTTTATCAAGCTTTTCTTTTTTCCTCCAACGTGATATAAGTTTGTGCCCGTTGGAATATTTCCTCCATGGATAGTGGTTTCACCTTTGACAAATCTTCAAAGATGGGAGAATTTGGGTCCAACCCTCGTCTGAAAGCCAGTCTTGCCACTCGATCAACACAACTTTCTCCTTTTTACATTTCATCCTTGAATCTGTGAGTGTATTCATGCAGAGATTCTCCTTTCTTGATGGAGATATCCAGGAGGTATTCGTGTCCTCCATCACTGAACAGTGCGTGAAAGTACTGTTTCAGGAAGACTGAGGACATGGTGGTGAAGTTAGTGACCAAATGAGAAGGAAGTGAATGGTACCATTTCAAAGCGCTCTCATCCAAACTAGTGGGAAACATTCTGCACATTAACTCATCTTCATGTTGGTACATGGCCATCACTTGTTTGAACCGCCTAAAGTGGCCCACTAGATCAGATTTCCCTTTACAACTCTTGAACTTGGGCACATAAATCTCTTGGGAACTGGGGCAGCCAGAATTTTTTGACTCAATGGGGAACGGGTAAGTGACCCAAGGTCCATTTTTCTGGCACTCCCCAGTTTCCTCATCTCCATTACTTTCTTCTCCAGCATTTCTTCTACCGCCTTTTTTGTTATGACTTTCGGCAGATGAGTTTCTCCTTTTTCCTTGATATGGTCACGAGATTGGATTTCTCCATCCTTCTGCAGCACGTTCCTGCTGATCTCAGGATTTGCCCACCTGGTATCTTGTCTGTCTAGTTCTGAATGATTTTCTCATTCTTCATCGTTAGCCCGTTGGCTAACTTCTACACGTGTTTTTCCAGATCTCGTTGCAGCGCATTGATTTGGTCATGGACCGTGTGTCACATGTTGCGCAGTACTTCACTATTACACCGTTCCATCTCCTGCATTCTCATCAGAATAGTTTGGAGCATCTCTGCTGGTGATGAAGGTTGATCAACATGATCACTTCCATTTTCGTTTCCCTTATTGAGGGCAACATTTGATTTGGTTCTGGGCATTTTTGGAAGGGTTTTCTTGATCTTTCTCTTACTCTCAATGAAAGCACAAAAATGTAAAGATTTTTCCAAAAAATAAAAATCTATGATGAAAATACTTATAATAATTATAAAAGAGAGATAGAATGAGGGACAATGAACTCATGGGTAGAAGTTTGCCACTAGTAAAATGAATTTCAGAGTTGTACATCCTTGTATTTATACATGAAAATGATAACTAAGCGATAACAAATCCTCCTTTTTCTGTTGCAAGCCTTGAGGAACGAATATGATATCAATCTCGCCATTTCAAGGGCATATTCCTCCCTAAGATCTCTTTCATAACCGTCAAACTATTCTAACGACTCTGATTCCATCATACTCCTTGGTTAATTCTTTGGTTCGGCTCTTGTTACGTGTAAAATATGATTTTGACTGTTGAAAACTGACCATTTAAAATATAATTTTTATAACATAAACATATACACTTTCATGTCCAAATAGAAAAAACACTCTAAAAATTCATGGTTTAATATAATTAGGGGTGTTCAAATAAAAAACACCGAATTAGTCTACCTAAAGTAGACATAGGAGGTTCAGTCGGTTTCCAAGCTTCATTCGGTTTGGTTCGATAGAGTAAAAAAATAAAAATTTTTGTTAGGTTTGAAAACACTTAAACAAATGGAATTGAATCATTAGATATTTATTATATGAATAATTCTAAACCGATCAAGTAATTGACCAAATTTTAAGTGCCTAAATGATATGTCAGTCATTTATAGGTTGGTGTTTTGAAATATTCTAATGAGTGTGAAAATACTAACTTATAAATGAGTCACAATTCACTTGATTACTTAGAACGTGGTCAATACTTGTTCAATTTAGAATTATTCTTATAATATATTTCTTCCCTTTAAACTATATCGTTTGTTTGCCTTCAAAATATTAGTAATCGCACAGTAAATCTCCAATTGAAAACCCGTTCCACAATTCAGCAGCCCCATTTAACGCCTCTACGCGTACCTACATCTCTCCAATTTCATCTCATTACTCATAAATCAAACACATGAGAAAATAAATTGTGTTGGACAATTTTTCAAGTGAGGTTCTTTACACAAAGCTTCCATATCATCACAGAATTCCTCATTATAATAAGGAGAAAACTTCCCGTATTGTGTTATCAGCTTCCATTATCAGAGTATTTTTACAAATCAAATTTGTATAATAGTTGAGAAAGAACAAGTGATTTTTAGGCAAATAACAATATTATAATGTATGATTAGATTTTTATTAAACTTTTAAAAATATTAGATTTTTGTTAAATCTGTTTTTAATCTCCCGATTTTTGTAAAATAAATATCATAAATGCCCTTCACATTTATTTTCAAAATTATCATTTAAATATCATGTCATCTCTCTATAAAATATTCACCCTCAAAATTAATGTAAATGTAAATAAATATATAATAATAAATATTTCCATATTTACACACACACACACACACATATATATATATATCTCAATCAACATCTTTCCCTCTCTCTCTCTCTCATTTCAATCATTCTCAAATCAAAACAAAACTCTATCTCTCTCACAATAAAATCAATATTAATTACCATAAATTCCCTTCACATTTATTTTCAAAATTATCATTTAGATATCATGTTATCTCTCTATCCAATATTCTCCCTCAAAGTTAATGTAAAAGTAAATAAATATAAAATGATATATATTTACATATATATCTCAATCAACATCTTTCCCTCTCTCTCCAATCCGTATTTTTTACTCAAAATCAATATTAATTACCTTATCAATCACTGTGTGTGTGTGTGTGAGAGAGAGAGAGAGATGGGGAAAGCACAGAGACAGAGAGTGAGCGAGAGGAATAGTAAGAGAGACAGAGGGAGAGAGATAGAGATATATAGATAGATAGATAGATAGATAGAGAAATAGAGACAGAGAGGGAGAGAGAGAGCGAGAGGGAGGGAGGGAGAGGGAAAGAGGGATTAAAAGAGGCAGAGAGAGAGAGGGAGACAGAGGGAGAGAGAGAGAGATGGAGAGACTGAGAGACTGAGAGAGAGAGGGAGAGAGAGTGATAGAGAGAGAGTGAGAGAGGGAGAGAGAGCGAGAGAGGGAGCAACAGCTAGAGGGAGAGAGAAGGAGAGAGGGAGAGAGTGCAATATGGGATGAGTGAGAGAGAGTGAAAAAGAGAGATAGTGAGATGGGGAGAGAGAGAGGGAGAGTGAGAGTGAGAGAGAGTATTCTCTCTCTCTCTCAGTCTTTCTCTCTCTTACGATCTCTCTCACTCTCTCTTTCTCTCTCCCTCACTCTCTCTCATTCTCCCTCTCTATCCCTCTCTCTATCTCCTTCTCTCTTCTTCTCTCTATCTCTCTCTTCTTCTCTATTTCTCTCTCTCTCTCTATCTATCTCCCTTTCCTTCTCTCTTTTTCTTTCCCTCCTACTTCTCTCCCTCTCTCTCCCTCTCTCTCCCTCTCTCACTCTCTCGGTCTTCTTCTCTCTATTTCTTTCTCTCTCTCTCTTGTGAGATCTCTATCTCCCCCTCTCTCTTTTTATCGCTCTATGTCTCTCTCTCCCTCTCTGTCTCTGTCTCTCTCAATATGTTAATCTCTCGCTCCCCATCTCTCTCCCTCTCTCACTATATATATCTCCTTCTCTCTTTCTTTCCCCCTCTCTCTCTTTGTCTCTCTCTCTCTTTATCTCGATCTCTCTCTCAATCTCTCTCCCTATCTCACTCTCTCACCCTCATGATCTCTCTCTTTCTCTCTTTCCCACTCTCCTTCTCTCTCTCCTCCTCCTCTCTATCTCTTTCTCTCTCCCTCCTTTCTGTCGCTCGACACTCTCCCCCTCTCTCTCCCTCTCTCTTTCTCTCTTTCATTCTCTCGCTCCTCTCTCTCTATCTATCTCTCTCTCCCTCTCTCTCCCTCTCTCTCTCGCTCTCTCTGTCTCTCTCTCCCCCTCTCTCTTTCTCTCACTCTCTCTCTCTATATCTCTCTCTCACTCTCTCTCCCCCGCTCTCTCTCTCCTTCTCCTCCCCCTATCACTCTCTCACTCTCTCTCTCTCTCACACACTCTCTCTCCACCTCTCTCCCTCTCTCTTCCCCTCTCTCCCTTTCTCTCCCCCTTTCTCCCTCTCTCTGTCTCTCACTTTCTCTCGTTCTCTCCCCCTCCCTCTCTCTCCCACTCTCTTCCTTTCACTCTCTCTCGTACACTCTCTCTAACTCTCTCTCCCTCTCTCCCTCTCCCCCCTCTCTCTCTCTCTCTATCTCGCTCTCTTATTCTCTATCTTTCTCTCTCTCGCGATTTCTCTCTCTCTCTCTCTCTTTCTCACTCTCTATCTCTCTCTCTCTTGCGATCTCTCCTTCTCTCTCTCTCCCTCTCTATCCCACTCTTTCCCTCTCTCTCTCTTGCGATCTCTCTCTTTCTCTCTCTCTCTCCCTCTTTCTTTCTCTCTCTCCCTCTCTTACTCCCTCTCTTTTTCTCTCTCCACCCCTCTCTCTCCTTCCTCTCTCTTCTTCTCCCTTTCTCTCCCTCTCCTCCCTCTCTCTCTCTCCCACCCTATCTCTCTCCCCATCTCTCTCACTCCCTCTCTCTCCTTCTCTCTCTCTCTGTTTCCCTCTCTCCTCCTCCCTCTCCCTTTTCCTCTGTCTCCCTCTCTCACTCACCCTCCCTCTTTCTATCTCTCCTTCTCTCTCTCTCTCACTCTTTTTCTCTCTATCTCCTTTGCCTTCTCTCTTACTCACTCCCTCTCTCACTCTCTCTCTCATTCTCTCTTTCTTTCCCTCTCTCACTTTACCTCTCTCCCTCTCTCACTCCCTCTCTCTCTCATGATTTTTTTCTTTCCCTCTCTCTTTCTCTCTCCTCCTCTCTCTATATCTCTCTCCCCCTCTTCCTTTCTCTCACTCTCTCTCGCTCTCTCCCCTCTCTCTCACACTTTCTCTCCCTCTCTTCCACTCCCTCTCTCTATCTCTTTCACTCTCACACTCTCTCTCATTCTCTCTCTACTGTGATCTCTCTCTCTCTCCCCCTCTCTCCCCCCTCTCTCACTCTCTCTCTCTCTTGCTCTCTCTTTCTCTCTCACACTCTCTGTCACTCTCTCTCTTACGATCTCTCTCTCTTTCTCTCTCCCTCTCTCTCCCTCACTATCTCATTCTCTCCCTCTCTCTCTCTCTCTCTCTCTCTCACTCTCCCTCTCCCTTTCTCTCTCTCATTCTCTCTCTCGCTCTCTCTTACGATCTCTCTCTTTCTCTTTCTCTCTCTTTCTCTTTCTCTCTCCCTCCCTCTCTCTCTTTAGGGTTTGGCGTTTATCGTTTAGGGTTTATCGATTTTAGTGTTTAGGATTTAGGGTTTAGGGTTTAAGGTGTAGGGTTTTGGGTTTTAGTGTTTAGGGTTTTAGGGTTGAGGATTTTTGGGCTTAGGATTTTTGGGTTTTAGGGTTTAGGTTTTTAATGTTTAGGATTCTAGAGTATAGGGTTTTTAGGGCTTAGAGTTTAGGTTTTAGGATTTAGGGTTTTAGGGTTAGGGTTTTAGGGTTAGGGTTTTAGGGTTTAATGTTTTAAGGATTTGGGTTTATCATTTTGGGTTTAGGCTTTTGAGTTTAGGGTTTTAGGGTTTATAGTTTAGGGTTTTAGGATTCCAAATTTAGGGTATACTTATTAGGGTTTTAGGGTTTAGGGTTTTAGGATTATAGGGTTAAGGGTTTTTAGAGTATAGGGTTTTGGGTTGTTTAGGGTCTTGGTTTTAGGGTTTAGGGTTTAGGGTTTACTGTCTTGGGTTTTAGGGTTTAGTGTTTTAGTGTTTGGCGTTAAGGATTTAAGGCTTTATGGTTCAAGGTTTGAGAGTGTAGGTTTTGGATTTAGGGTTTTAGGGTTTAGGTTTTTTAGGGTTTAGGGTTTAGGGTTTCAGGTTTTAGGGTTTTTTGGGTTTAGGTTCATGGTTTTGGGTTGAGGGTTTAAGGGTTTTGGGAGGTGGGTTTTAGGGTTTGCTACTTTGCAAATATTATCTCATACTACTTTATTAGTCATCTTGATTTCAAGTTGGTTTTAACAATATTGATTAATCGTTATTATTACTGCCCTATTCGCAAGTTAAATCTTCTTTGGTTCATTATATTATTTGAATATTCATACTACTCCCCGTGGAGATCGACACTCACTTACTACAAATCATACAACACCGCCTAAGAATATATCTTTCTTCTTTGAACTTAGGGTATAGGGTTTTAGATAGGGTTTTTTGGGTTTAGGGTTTATGGTTCAAGGGTGTTAGGGTTCGAGGGTGTTAAGGTTCAAGGGTGTTAGGGTTTAGGGTTTAGTGTTTTTTGGTTTTAGTGTTTAGGGTTTTAGGGTTTAGGATTTTAGGGTTTAGGGTTTTAGGGTTTAGGGTTTAGGGTTTTTGGGTTTATGGTTTAGGGTTTGATAGTGTAGGGTTTATGGTTTAAGGGTTCTAGGGTTTTGGATTTTAGGGTGTGGGGTTTCTAGGGTTTAGTGTGTAGTGTTTTTTAGGGTTCAAGGTTTAGGTTTTAGGGTTTAGGGTTTATGATTTAGTGTTTTAGGGTTTAGGGTTTTAGGATTTAGTGTTTTAATGTTTAGAGTTTACGGTTCTGGGTTTATTCTTTAGGGTCTATGGTTTTAAGATTTAGGGTTTTGAGTTTATGGTTTAAAGGTTTTGAGTTTAGCTTTATGGTTTAGGGTTGAGTGTTTTGGGTTATTTGGGTTTTTGGGTTTCAGGTTTTATGGTTTGGGGTTAGGGTTTTTAGGTTTAGGGTTTGGGGTTTTAGGGTTTAGGTTTTTCGGGTGTAGGGTTTAGGGTTGTTTAGGGTTTTGGGTTTACTTTTTAGGATTTAGGATTTTGGGTTGAGGGTTTTTGGGTTTAGGGTTTTAGTGTTTATTTTTTTAAAGTGTAAGGTTTAGCATTTTGGTTTTTGGCTTTAGGGTTTAGGTTTTTAGGGTTTAGGGTTCTAAGTTAGGGTTTAGTGATTAGGGTTTTAGGTTTTAGGGTTTAGGGTTTAGTTTTTTTGGGTTTAGAGTTACGTGTGTTTGGGTTTTAAGGCACTTAGGGTTTCGGGTTAAAGGGGTTAGGGTTTTGGGTTTTAAGGTTTTAGGGTTTGTTACTTTACAAATATGATCTATTTCTACTTTCTTAGTCATTTTAATCTCAAGTTAGTTTTAACCAAATTGATTCATTATTACTATTACTACCTTATTAGAAAGTTAAATCTTCGTTGGTTCTATATATTTATTATATATTCATACCGGTCCCTGTGGAGAGTGACAATGACTTACTTCTTTATTACTTGTTAACTATACGTGCATTAGAATTTGGTGTTTTGGATTTTAGGGTTTGGCGTTTATGGTTTAGGGTTTATCGATTTCAGTGTTTAGGGTTTAGGGTTTAGTGTTTATGTGTAGGGTTTTGGGTTTTAGTGTTTAGGGTTTTAGGGTTGAGGATTTTTGGGTTTAGGATTTTAGGGTTTTAGGGTTTAGGTTTTTAGTGTTTAGAATTCTAGAGTATAGAGTTTTTAGGGCTTAGAGTTTCGGTTTTAGGATTTAGGGTTTAGGGTTTTAGGGTTAGTGTTTTAGGGTTTAATGTTTTAAAGATTAGGGTTTATCATTTTGGGTTTAGGCTTCTGAGTTTAGGATTTTAGGGTTTAGAGTTTAGGATTTTAGAATTTTAGATTTAAGGTTTAGTTATTAGGGTTTTTAGGGTTTTAGGGTTTAGGGTTTTAGGTTTTAGGATTTTAGGGTTTAGGGTTTTTAGAGTTTTGGATTTTGGGTTGTTTAAGGTTTTTGTTTTAAGGTTTAGGGTTTTAGGTTTTAGGATTTAAGGGTATTGTTCAAGGTTTGAGAGTGTAGGATTTTAGGGTTTAGGGTTTTAGGTTTTAGTGTTTAGGATTCAGAGTTGTTTAGGGTTTAAGGTTTATGTTTTAGAATTTTGGGTTTTAGGGTTTAGGGTTTTCCGGCTTGGTGTTTGAAAGTTTAGGGTTTACGATTTTGGGTTTACGGTTTAGGGTACACGTTTTAGGGTTTAGGATTTAGGATTTAATGTTTAGTGTTTTTGGTTTATGGTTTAGGGTTCTAGGTTTAGGTTTAGTTTTAGGGTTTAGGGCTTAGGGTTTTAGGGTTTATGGTTTAGGGTTTAGGGTTTTAGGGTTTTAGGGTTTGTGGTCTTAGGGATTAGCATATTAGGGTTTAAGCTTTTTTTGGGTTTAGGTTTTTGGATTGTTTATGGCTTAGGGTTTAGGTTTTTAGGGTTTTTTTGTTATAAACTTAAGGGTTAAGGTTTAGCGTTCTTGGTTTAGGATTTTGGGTTTTGGGTTTAGGATTTAGGGTTTAGGATTTATGGTTTAGGATTTTAGGGGATATGGTTTAGGGTTTTATGGTATAGAGTTTAGGGTTAATGGTTTTAGGATTTAGGGTTTAGGGTTTATGGGTTTAGTGTTTATGATTTAGGGTTTGTGGAATAGGGTTGATGGATTAGGGTTTGTGGTTTAGGGTTTATGGATTAGGGTTTAGGATTTAGGGTTTAGTGTTGATGGTTTTATGGTTTTGTGTTTAGGTTTAGGGTTTAGGGTTTATGGTTTTAAGGTTTTGTGTTTAGGTTTAGGGTTTAGGGTTTAGGGTTGACTGTCTTCAGATGTTGGGTTTTGAGTTTTAGGATTTCGGGTTTAGGGTTTTAAGGTTTAGGGTTTAGGGTATGGGTTTAGAGTTTTATGGTTTTATGGTTTAGGTTTTTTGGGATTAGGATTTTTGGGTTTAGGATTTTTAGGGTTTAGGGTTTAGGGTTTTAGGGTTTAGGTTTTATGGGTTTAGTGTTTTAAAGTTTAGGGTTTAGGGTTTCAATATCAGGTTTTAGGGTTTACGGTTTAGTGTATTAAAACTTCTTTTGTTCAATATAATTTTTACATATACATACGAGTCCCCAAGGAGATCAATACTCACTTACTACTTTATTACTTGTTAACGATATGTGCACGAGCATATACGCAAATCATACAACACCACCTAAGAATAGATCGTTCTTGTTTGAATTTAGGGTTTTGGGTTTTAGGAATTAAGGTTTTTAGGGTTTAGGATTTTTAGAGTTTAAGGTTTTGGGTTGTATAGGGTTTAGGGTTTAGGTTTTAAGATTTTAGGTTTAGGGTTTAGTGTTATAAACTTAAGGGTTTAGGGATTAAGGTTTTGAGTGTAGTGTTTAGAGGTTAGGGTTTAGGGTTTAGGTTTTAGGATTTAGGGTATAGGGTATAGGGTTTATGGTTTTAGGATTTTAGGTTTAGGGTTTATGGTTTAGGGTTTATGGATTACGCTTGATGGATTAGGGTTTATGGTTTAGATTTTATGAATTAGGGTTGATGGATTAGGGTTTAGGATTTAAGGTTTAGGGTTTATGGTTTAGGGTTTATGGATTAGGGTTTATGGTTTAGAATTTTAGGGTATAGGGTTTAAGGTTTTAGGGTCTAGGGTCTAGGGTTTAGGGTTTTAGGATTTAGGATTTAGGGTTTATAGGTTTGGGGTTTAGGGTTTAGGGTTTATGGAATAGGGTTGATGGATTAGGGTTTATGATTTAGAGTTTATGGTTTAGGTTTAATGGATTAGGGTTTAGGATTTAGGGTTTAGGGTTTATAGTTTTAGGATTTTGCATTTAGGTTTAGGTTTAGGGTTTGGGGTTTTAGGATTTAGGGTTTTTAGGGTTTAGGATTTTTAGAGTTTAGGGTTTTGGGTTGTTTAGGGTTTAGGTTTTAGGATTTAGGGTCTAAGACTTAGAATTTTGGGTTTAGGGTTTAGTCTTTTGGGTTTTAGGGTTTGGCATTTAGGATTTTAAGTTTTATGGTTCAGGGTTTGAGAGTGTAGGATTTTAGAGTTTAGAGTTTTTAGGGTTTAAGGGTCATGTTTTAGGGTTTTCGGTTTTCGGTTTTAGTGTTTAGAACTTAGAGTTGTTTAGGGTTTAAGGTTTATGTTTTAGAGTTTAAGGTTTAAGATTTAGGGTTTTAGGGTTTAGGATTTTCGGGTTTAGTATTTCAAAGTTTAGGGTTTACGATTTTGGGTTTATGGTTTAGGGTAAGGGTTTTAGGGTTTAAATTTTAGGATTTAATGTTTTGTGTTTAGGGTGATTCAGGGTTTGGGGTTTAGGTTTTTTAGGCTTTAGGGTCTATGGTTTTAGGGCATAGGGTTTAGTGTTTATGGTTTTACGCTTCTGGATTTAGGTTTAGGGTTTAGGGTTTAGGGTTTTAGGGTTTCGGGTTTAGGGTATTAGGATATAGGGTTTAGGGTTTTAGGGATTAGGATTTTAGGGTTTAGGGTTTTTTGGGTTTAGGGTTCAGGGTTGCTTAGGTTTTAGGGTTTAAGGTTTAGGGTTTAGCGTTTAGGGTTTAGGGCTTAGGGTTTAGGTTTAGTGTTTTGAGTTATTGGATTTATGGTTTTTGGATTTGGCATTTAGGGTTTTTAGGTTTATTGATTTTATGGTTTAGGTTTATAGGTTTTATGGTTTAGGTTTTTTAGGGTTTAGGGTCTATGATTTTAGGACATAGGGTTTAGCGTTTATGGTTTTAGGCTTCTGGGTTTAGGTTTAAGGTTTAGGGTTTAGGATTTTAGGGTTTAGGGTTTAGGGTTTAGGGTTTTAGGGTTTTAGGGTTTTTGTGTTTAAGGATTTAGGGTTTAGGATTTTAGGGTTTAGAGTTTTAGGATTTTAGATTTAGGGTTTAGGGTTTAGAGTTTTAGGATTTCATTTTTAGGGTATACTTATTAGGGTTTTTAGGGTTTTAGGGTTTAGGTTTTTAGGATTTTTGGGTTTAGGGTTTTTAGAGTTTAGGGTTTTGGGTTGTTTAAGGTTTTGGTTTTAGGGTTTAGGGTTTAGGGTTTGGTGTCTTGGGTTTTAGGGTTTAGTGTTTTAGGGTTTGGTGTTAAGGATTTCAGGGTTTATGGTTCAAGGTTTGAGAGTGTAGGTTTTGGGTTTAGGTTTTAGGTTTAGGGTTTTAGGGTTTAGGGTTCAGGGTTTAGGTTTTTTAGGGTTTAGGGTCTATGTTTTAGGACATAGGGTTTAGCGTTTATGGTTTTAGGCTTCTTGGTTTAGGTTTAAGGTTTAGGGTTTAGGGTTTTAGGGTTTAGGGTTTAGGGTTTTAGGGTTTAGGGTTTGGGGTTTAGGGTTTTAGTTTTTAAGGATTTAGGGTTTAGGATTTTAGGGTTTAGGGTTTTAGGATTTAGGGTTTTAGGATTTTAGATTTAGGGTTTAGGGTTTAGAGTTTATTGTTTTAGGATTTTAGATTTAGGGTATACTTATTAGGGTTTTTAGGGTTTTAGGGTTTAGGTTTTTAGAGTTTAGGGTTTTGGGTTGTTTAGGGTTTTGGTTTTAGGGTTTAGGGTTTACTGTCTTGGGTTTTAGGGTTTAGTGTTTTAGGGTTTGGCGTTAAGGATTTAAGGGTTTATGGTTCAAGGTTTGAGAGTTTAGGTTTTGGGTTTTGGGTTTTGGGTTTAGGATTTTAGGATTTAGAGTTTAGGGTTTAGGTTTTTTAGGGTTTAGGGTCTATGGTTTTAGGACATAATGTTTAGCGTTTATGGTTTTAGGCTTCTGGGTTTAAGTTTAAGGTTTAAGGTTTAGGATTTTAGGGTTTAGAGTTTAGAGTTTTAGGGTTTTAGTGTTTAAGGATTTAGGGTTTATGATTTTAGATTTTAGGATTTTAGGGTTTAAGATTTTAGAGTTTACAGTATTTAGGGTTTTGGGTTTAGGGTTATTTAGGGTTTAGGGTTTAGGGTTTAGGATTTAGGGTATATGGTTTAAGGTTTTTGGGTTTAGGATTTAGGGTTTTTTGGGTTTAGGATTTTGGATTTAATGTTTAGGGTATAGAGTTTTTCAGGGCTTTAGGGTTTAGGTTTTTTATGGTTTAGGGTCTATGGTTTTACGATATAGGGTTTAAGGTTTATGGCTTTAGGGTTTTGGGTTTAGGTTAAGGGTATAGGGATTTTCAGGGCTTTAGGGTTTAGGTTTTTTAGGGTTTAGGGTCTATGGTTTTAGGATTTAGGGTTTAGGGTTTATGGTTTTAGGGTTTAGGGTTAAGGTTTTTGGGTTTTGGATTTAGGGTTTAGTTATTAGAATGTTAGGGTTTTCGGCTTGTAGGGTTTAGGATTTTAGAGTTCAGGGTTTTTAGAGTTTTAGGTTTTGGGTTGTTTAGAGTTTAGGGTTTAGGTTTTAGGATATAGGGTTCCGGGTTTTGGGTTTTGGGTTTGGGGTTATAGGGTTAAGGGTTTATGGTTTATTGTTTGGCGTGTAGGGTTTTAGTGTTTATGGTTCTGGGTTTCAGAGTGTAGGGCTTAGGGTTTAAGCATTTAAGATTTTAGGGTTTAAGATTTTAGGATTTAGGGTTTTTAGGGTTTAAGGATTAGGTTTTAGGGTTTAGGGTTTTAGGTTTTAGTGTTTAGGATTTAGGGTTGTTCGGGGTTTAAGTTTTAGGTTTTAAGGTTTAAGGTTTAGGATTTAGGGTTTTAGGATTTAGGGTCTTCGGGTTTAGTGTTTTAAAGTTTATGGTTTACGATTTTGGGTTTAGGGTTTAGGGTTTAGGGTTTTAGAGTATATGATTTAGGATTTAATGTTTATTGTATAGGAGTTTTCAGGGCTTTAGGTTTTTGGTTTTTTAGGGATTAGGGTCTATGGTTTTATGATTTAGGGCTTCGGGTTACTGGCTTTAGGGTTTTGTGTTTAGGTTTAAGGTTTTGGGTTTAGTGTTTTGGGTTTTTGATTTTCGGGTTTTATGATATTGGGTTTAGGGTTATGACTTTAGGGTTTTGGGTTTAGGTTTAGGGTTTAGGGTTTAATGTTTTGGGTTTTTGGGTTTAAGGTTTTAGGGTATGGGGTTTAAGGTTTTAAGGTTTAGGGTTTTAGGATTGGGGCTGTAAGGTTTTTCGGTTTTAGGGTTTAAAGTTTTTAGGGTTTAGGGTTTAGGATTGTTTAGAGTTTAGGGTTTATGTTTTAGGATTTAGTGTTTAGGGTTTAGGGTTTTGGGGTTTCAAGGTTTACTGTTTTAAAGTTTAGGGTTTAGCACTTTGGGATTAATGTTTTGAGTTTTGGGTTATAGGATTAAGTCTTCAGGGTTTTTAGTGTTTCAGATTTAGGGTTTTGTGATTAGGGTTTTTAGGGGTTTATGTTTTAGGGTTAAGGGGTTTTTGGGGTTAGGGGTTTAAGGTTTAGTCTTATAGGGTTTATGATTTTTAGCGTTTAGGGTTACTGTTTTAGGATTTAGGGTTTAAGGTTTAGTCTTATAGGGTTCATGGTTTTAGAGTGTAGGATTTTGGGGTTTAGGGTTTTTAGTGTTTGAGGGTTAGGTTTTAGAGTTTAGGGTTTTAGGTTTTAGTGTTTAGGATTTAGGGTTGTTTAGGATTTAAGGTTTATGTTTTAGAAAGTAGGGTTTAATGTTTAGAGTTTTTGGTTTTAGGGTTTTCGGTTTATGATTTTGGTTTTTTAGTTTAGGGTAAGGGTTTTAGGGTTTAGGATTTAGGATTTAATGTTTAGTGTTTAGGGTTTTTCAGGGTTTCAAGGTTTAGGTTTTTTAGGTTTAGGGTCTATGGTTTTAAGACTTAGGATTTAGGGTTTATGATTTTAGTGTTCTAGGTTTAGGTTTAGCGTGCAATTTTAGGGTTTAGGGTTTACGGTTTTAGGGTTTATGGTTTAGGGTTTAGGGTATTATGGTTTAGGGTATTAGGGTTTAGGGATTTAGGGATTAGGATTTTACAGTATAGGGTTTTTGGGTTTAGGGTTTAGGGTTTAAGGTTTAGGATTCAGGATATAGGGTTTAGGGATTTAGGGATTTGGGTTTGTGGGTTTACAACTTTAGGGTTTTGCATTTAAGGTTTTAGGGTTTGAGAGTGTAGGGTTTAGAGTTTAAAGGACCTTTAAAATCTCTAGGGTTTAGGGTGTAGAATTTAGGGTTTAAGGTCTAGGTTTTAGGGTTTAGAATTTAGGGTTTTAGGGTTTTGGGTTTAAGGTTTTAGTATTTTAAAGTTTAGGGTTTACGGTTTTGGGTTTATGGTTTAGGATCTAGGGCTTTAGGGTTTAGGAATTTATTTTAGTGTTTATGGTTTTCATGGTTTTAGTGTTTAGGTTTTTTAGGGCTTAGGGTCTAAGGTTTTCGAATTTAGGGTTTAGGATGTATGGTTTTATGGTTTAGGGTTTAGGTTTAGGGTTTAGGGTTTAGGGTTGAGTGTTTTGGGATTTTGGGTTTTAAGTTTTAGGGTTTGGGTATTAGGGTTTTGAGGTTTACGGTTTAGGGTTTGGGTTTAGTGTTTAGGGTTTTAGGTTTTGGGTTTTGGGGATTAGGATTTTTGGGTTTAGGATTTTTTTGATTTAGGGTTGTTTAGGGTTTTGGGTTTAGGATTTTTTTGATTTAGGGTTGTTTAGGGTTTTGGGTTTAGGGTTTAGGGTTTAGGATTTAAAGTTTTAGGGTTTAGGGTTTATGGGTCTAGTGATTTGAAGTTTAGGGTTTAGGGTTTAAGGATTAGGTTTTATGGTTTAGGGTTTAGTGTATTAAAACTTCTTTGGTTCAATATATTTTTGACATAGTCAGATCTGTCCCCGTCGAGATCGACACTCACTTACTACTTTATTACTTGTTAACGATATGTGCACTAGCATATACACAAAACATACAACACCGCCTAAGAATAGATCTTTCTTCTTTGACTTTAGGTTTTAGGGTTTCAAGATTTACGGTTTTTAGGGTTTAGGATTTTTAGAGTTTAGGGTTTAGGGTTTAGGTTTTTGGATTTGGGGTTTAGGGTTTAGAGTTTAGTGTTTTGCGTTTTAGGGTTTAGGGTTTTAGGGTTTTGCGTTGAGGATTTTAGGGATTATGGTTGAGGGTTTGAGAGTGTAAGATTTTAGGGTTTAGGGTTTTTATGGTTTAGGGGTTTAGGGTTTTAGGGTTTAGTGTTTTAAACTTTAGGGTTTTGGGTTATGGGTTTGGGGTTTTGGGTTTTGGGTTTAAAGTTTTGGGTTTTGGGTTCATGGTTCAGGTGTTTTAGTGTTTAGGAATTAGGTTTTGAGTTTTAGTGTTTTTAGGATTTAGGTTTTACGGTTTAAGGTTTAGGGTTTTGGGTTTTGGGATTTATGGTTTTAGGGTTTGCTACTTTGCTAATATTATTAGTCATCCTAATCTCAAGTTAGTTTTAACCATATTAATTCATTATTGGTTCATTCATACGAGTCCATGTGGAGATCGAGACTCACTTACTACTTTATTACTTGTTAATCATGCGTGCATTAGAGTATACGGAAATCATACAACACGCCATAAGCATAGATCTTTCTTATTTGCATTTAGGGTTTAGGGTTTTAGTATTTAGGGTTTTTTATGGGTTAGGCTTTATGGTTTTAGGAATCTAGGTCTTAGGTTTAGGGTTTTAGGGTTTAGGATATTTGGGTTTAGGGTTACTAGGGCATAGGGTTAAGGGTTTTTTAGGGTCTAAGGTTTAGGTTTTAGGGTTTAGGGTTTTAGGCTTTAGGATTTTAGGGTTTAGGGTTTTAGAGTTTAGGGTTTTGGGTTGTTTAGGGTTTAGGGTTTAGTGTTTTTAAGTTTTGGATTTTGAGTTCTGGGTTTTGAGTTCTGGGTTTTGGGGTTAGAGTTTTGGGTTTTTGGGTTTAGGGTTTTATGGGTTTTGGGTTTTAGGGTTTATGATTTTAGGGTTTTAAGGTTTGTTACTTTGCAATTATTATCATATACTACTCTTTTAGTCATTTTAATCTCAAGTTAGTTTTAACCATATTTATTCATCATTATTATTTCTAACCTATTTGCAAGTTAAATCTTCTTTGGTTCAATATATTTATTACATATTCATACCAGTCGTTGTGAAGAACGACACTCACTTACTACTTTATTACTCTTTATCGATACGTATACTAGCGTATACAAATATCATAAAACACCCCCTACATGTAGGCATTTGAATAAGCTTCGATTTGATATCTTACGGCCCAATGGTTCCACACATGTCAAAAGTTCTATCCTACGCAAGTTGACCTGTACGTGCCATAATCTGTCTGTTCTAGAAATTCCAAAGCTACACAATCTGTGTTTCTTAGACTCAAAACTAGGCTGCGTTGGGTAAACTCTTTAGCAACTGTCCGAATAAGTCTCGATTTGATATCTTACGGGCCACGTGGTTCAACTTCTGACAAAAGTTATGCTCTACGAAAGTTGACATGCGCATGTTATAATCCATCTGTTCTAGAAATTTTAAAGCTCCACAGTCCATGTTTTTTGGACTCGAGGCTGGACTACGATGGGTAAACCCTTTTGCACATGTAGTTCTCTTAATATACTTCGATTTGATATCTTACAGGCCAATGGTTCCACCCATGGTCAAAGTTATGTCCTATGCAAATTGACATCTGCGTCCCACGATCTGTCTGTTCCTGAAATTCTAAAATTGCACAATCAATATTTTTTGGACTCGATACTATGCTCAACGAGTAAACCCTATCCCACATGCAGGTCTTTAAATAAGTTTCGATTTGATATCTCACGTCATAAGTTATGTCCTACGCAAGTTGACCTGCGCGTGCCATGATCTGTCTGTTCCATAAATTCCAAAGTTGCACAGTCCGTGTTTCTTGGACTCAAAACTAGGCTTAAACTCTTTTGCACGTGTAGATCTTTGAATAAGCCTCGATTTGATATCATACGGGCCACACGGTTCCACCTGTCACAAAAGTTATGCCCTACGCAAGTTGACCTGCGCGTGACACGATCCGTCTGTTACAGAAATTCTAAAGTTGCACAGTCGATATTTTTTGGACTCGATACTATGTTGCAATGGGCAAACCCTATCACACCTGTAGGCCTCTGATAAGCTTCGATTTGATATTTTACGGCCCAATAGTTCGACCCATGTCAAAAGTTATGTCCTACGCAAGTTGACCTGCGCGTGCCACGAACTGTCTGTTCTAGAAATTCCAAAGCTGCACAGTCTGTGTTTCTTGGGCTCAAAACTAGGCTGCGATGGGTAAACCCTTTTTCACCTGTAGATCTCTGAATAACCCGACGATTTGATATCTTACGGGCCACGTGGTTCTACCTGTGACAAAAGTTATGCCCTGCGGAAGTAGACATGCGCTTGCTATGATCTGTCAGTTCATGAAATTCTAAAGATACACAGTCAATATTTTTTGGACCTGAGACTGGACTACAACGGGTAATGCCTATTGCACCTGTAGTTCTTTTAATATGCTTCGATTTGATATTTTATGGGCCATGTGGTTCCACTTGACTTAAAAGTTATGCCCTACGAAAGTTGGCATGCAGGTGCCACGATCCGTCTGTTCTAGAATTTCTAAAGCTTCAAAGTCCATCTTTTTTATAGGAAACTGATATGGGATGGGTAAACCCTATCGCACATATAGGTCTCTAAATAAGCTTCGATTTGATCTATTACAGATCGCGTGGTTCCAACCATGTCAAAAATTATGTCGTACAGAAGTTGACATGCACGTGCCGCGATCCTCCTATTCTAGAAAGTCTAAAGCTGCACAGTCTATGTTTTTAGACTCGAAATTGGGTTTGCATCGCGTAAACCCTGTCATATTGTAGGTCTTTGAATAAACTTTGATTTGATATCTTACGGGCTACAAGGTTTCACCCATGTCAAAAGTTATGCCCTACGGAAGTTGACCTGCGCATGCCACGATTCGTCTATTTCAGAAATTTTAAAGCCTCATAGTCTTTTTTTTGGACTCGGGGTTGGGTTGTGATGGATAAACCCTATCCTACGCGTAGGAATTTTAATAAGCTTCGATTTGACATTTAACAGGCCACGTGATATCTAACATGTCACGTGGTTCTATCCATATTAAATACCCTACGGAGGTTGACCTTCGCGTGCTACGATCCATCTGCACAGTCGATGTTTTATAGACTTAAAATTAGGCTGCGATGGGTAAGCCTTGTCCAACTGTAGGTCTCTGAATAAGATTTGATTTGATATCTTACAGGCCACGTGGTTCCACCTAAGTCAAAAGTTATGCCCTACAGAAGTTTACCTACGCGTGCCACGATCCGTCTGTTCAAGAAATTCTAAAGCTGCACAGTCAGTGTTTTCTGGACTCAAAACTAGGCTACCAAGGGTATAACCTGACACACGTGCGAGGTTCTAAATAAGGTTTCAATTTGATATCTTACGGATCACGTGGTTCCACCTGAATCAAAAGTTATGCCCTACAGAAGTTGATGTGCGCGTGGCACGATCCGTCTGTTCCAGAAATTCTGAAGCTACACAGTCTGTGTTTTTTGGACTCAAAATTGGGTAGTGATTGGTAAGCCCTGCTTCACCTGTAGGTCTCTGAATAAGCTTTGAATTTATATCTTACGGGCCACGTGATTCCACCTATGTCAAAAGTTATGTGTTACATGAGTTTACATGCGCGTGCCACGATCCGTTTGTTCAAGAAATTCTAATGCTGCACAGTCAACGTTTCTTTGATTCAAAACTGGGCTATGATGGGTAAACCCTGTCGTACCTGTTGGTATGTGAATAAGCTTTGGTTTGATATCATAATAATACGTGGTTCAAAACCCATGTGAAAAGTTATGCCCCACAAAAATTGACCTGCGCGTGCCACGATTCGTCTGCTCCAGAAATTCTAAAGATAAAAAGTACTTGTTTTTTTACTCAAAATTGGGCTATGACAGGTAAACCTTGTCGCACCTATAGGTCTCTGAATAAGTTTCGATGTGATATCTTACGGGCTACGTGGTTCCACCCGAGTCAAAAGTTATGCCCTACGGAAGTTGACCTGCGTGTGTCACGATCCGTCTGTTTTGGAATTTTTAAAACAGCACAGTCCATGTTTTTTGGATTCAAAAATAGGCTGTGATGGTAAACCCTATCGTACTTGTAGGTCCCTGAATAAGTTTCGATTTGATATCTTACAAGGCCACATGGTTCCACCCGAGTTAAAAGTTATGCCCTACGCAAGTTAACCTGCGTGTGCCACGATCCATCTGTTCCAGAAATTCTAAAGCTGCACAGTCGATATTTTTTTGACTCGATACTAGGCTGCGGCGGGTAAACCCTGTCGCACTTGTAGGCATCTAAATAAGCTTCGATTTGATATCTTACGGCCAATGGTTCCATACATGTCAAAAGTTCTATCCTACGCAAGTTAACATGCGCATGTTATAATCCATCTGTTCTAGAAATTGTAAAGCTCCACAGTCCATGTTTTTTAGACTTGAGGCTGGACTACGATGGGTAAACCCTTTCGCACATGTAGTTCTCTTGATATACTTTGATTTGATATCTTACAGGCCAATGGTTCCACCCATGGTCAAAGTTATGTCCTATGCAAATTGACATCCGCGTCCCACGATCTGTCTGTTCCTGAAATTCTAAAATTGGACAGTCGATATTTTTTGGACTCGATACTATGCTCAACGAGTAAACCCTATCCCACATGTAGGCCTCTGAATAAGCTTTGATTTGATATCTCACATCAAAAGTTATGTCCTACGCAAGTTGACCTGCGCGTGCCATGATCTGTCCGTTCCATAAATTCCAAAGTTGCACAGTCCGTGTTTCTTGGACTCAAAACTAGGCTTAAACTCTTTTGCACGTGTAGATCTTTGAATAAGCCTTGATTTGATATCATACGGGCCACACGGTTCCACCTTTCACAAAAGTTATGCCCTACGCAAGTTGACCTGCGCGTGACACGATCCGTCTGTTACAGAAATTCTAAAGTTGCACAGTCGATATTTTTTGGACTCGATACTATGTTGCAATGGGAAAACCCTATCACACCTGTAGGCCTCTGAATAAGCTTCGATGTGATATCTTACGGGCTACGTGGTTGCACTCATGTCAAAAGTTATGCCTTACGGAAGTTGACCTGCGTGTGTCACGATCCGTCTGTATTGAAATTTTTAAAACTGCACAGTCCATATTTTTTGGATACGAAACTAGGCTGTGATGGTAAACCCTATCGCACTTTTAGGTCTCTGAATAAGTTTCGATTTGATATCTTACAAGGCCACATGGTTCCACCCGAGTTAAAAGTTATGCCCTACGCAAGTTAACCTGCGCGTGCCACGATCCATTTGTTCCAGAAATTCTAAAGCTGCACAGTCGATATTTTTTTGACTCGATACTAGGCTGCGACGGGTAAACCCTGTCGCACTTGTAGGCATCTGAATAAGCTTCGATTTGATATCTTACGACCCAATGGTTCCACACATGTCAAAAGTTCTATCCTACGCAAGTTGACCTATACGTGCCACAATCTGTCTGTTCTAGAAATTCCAAAGTTACACAGTCTGTGTTTCTTAGACTTAAAACTAGGCTGCGTTGGGTAAACTCTTTGGTAAACTCTTTAGCAACTGTCTGAATAAGTCTCGATTTGATATCCTACGGGCCACGTGGTTCAACTTCTGACAAAAGTTATGCCCTACGGAAGTTGACATGTGCATGTTATAATCCATCTGTTCTAGAAATTTTAAAGCTCCACAGTCCATGTGTTTTGGATTCGAGGCTGGACTACGATGGATAAACCCTTTCGCACATATAGTTCTCTTAATATACTTCGATTTGATATCTTACAGGCCAATGGTTCCACCCATAGTCTAAGTTATGTCCTACGCAAATTGACATCCGCGTCCCACGATCTGTCTGTTCCTGAAATTCTAAAATTGGACAGTCGATATTTTTTGGACTCGATACTATGCTCAACGAGTAAACCCTATCCTACATGTAGGTCTCTGAATAAGCTTCAATTTGATATCTCACGTCAAAAGTTATGTCCTACGCAAGTTGACCTGTGCGTGCCATGATCTGTCTGTTCCATAAATTCCAAAGTTGCACAGTCCGTGTTTCTTGGACTCAAAACTAGGATGTGAACTCTTTTGCACGTGTAGATCTTTGAATAAGCCTCGATTTGATATCATACGGGCCACGTGGTTCCACCTATCACAAAAGTTATGCCCTACGCTAGTTGACCTGCGCGTGCCACGATCCGTCTGTTCTAGAAATTCTAAAGTTGCACAGTCGATGTTTTTTGGACTCGATACTATGTTGCAATGGGCAAACCCTATCACACATGTAGATCTCTGAATAAGCTTCGATTTGATATTTTACGACCCAATAGTTCGACCCATGTCAAAAGTTATGTCCTACGCAAGTTGACCTGCGCGTGCCACGAACTGTCTGTTCCAGAAATTCTAAAGTTGCACAGTCTGTGTTTGTTGGGCTCAAAACTAGGCTGCGACGGGTAAACTCTTTTTCACCTGTAGATCTCTGAATAACCCACGATTTGATATCCTACGGGCCACGTGGTTCTACCTGTGACAAAAGTTATGCCCTGTGGAAATTGACATGCGCTTGCTATGATCCGTCAGTTCATGAAATTCTAAAGCTGCACAGTCCATATTTTTTGGACCTGAGACTGGACTAAAACGGGTAATTCTTATCGCACCTATAGTTCTTTTAATATGCTTCGATTTTATATTTTATGGGACATGTGGTTCCACTTGACTTAAAAGTTATGCCCTACGAAAGTTGGCATGCAGGTGCCACGATCCGTCTGTTCTAGAATTTCTAAAGCTTCAAAGTCCATCTTTTTTATAGGAAACTGATATGGGATGGGTAAACCCTATCGCACATATAGGTCTCTAAATAAGCTTCGATTTGATCTATTACAGATCGCGTGGTTCCAACCATGTCAAAAATTATGTCGTACAGAAGTTGACATGCACGTGCCGCGATCCTCCTATTCTAGAAAGTCTAAAGCTGCACAGTCTATGTTTTTAGACTCGAAATTGGGTTTGCATCGCGTAAACCCTGTCATATTGTAGGTCTTTGAATAAACTTTGATTTGATATCTTACGGGCTACAAGGTTTCACCCATGTCAAAAGTTATGCCCTACGGAAGTTGACCTGCGCATGCCACGATTCGTCTATTTCAGAAATTTTAAAGCCTCATAGTCTTTTTTTTGGACTCGGGGTTGGGTTGTGATGGATAAACCCTATCCTACGCGTAGGAATTTTAATAAGCTTCGATTTGACATTTAACAGGCCACGTGATATCTAACATGTCACGTGGTTCTATCCATATTAAATACCCTACGGAGGTTGACCTTCGCGTGCTACGATCCATCTGCACAGTCGATGTTTTATAGACTTAAAATTAGGCTGCGATGGGTAAGCCTTGTCCAACTGTAGGTCTCTGAATAAGATTTGATTTGATATCTTACAGGCCACGTGGTTCCACCTAAGTCAAAAGTTATGCCCTACAGAAGTTTACCTACGCGTGCCACGATCCGTCTGTTCAAGAAATTCTAAAGCTGCACAGTTAGTGTTTTCTGGACTCAAAACTAGGCTACGAAGGGTATAACCTGAAACACGTGTGGGGTTCTCAATAAGGTTTCAATTTGATATCTTACGGGTCACGTGGTTCCACCTGAATCAAAAGTTATGCCCTATAAAAGTTTATGTGCGCGTGCCACGATCCGTCTGTTCCAGAAATTCTGAAGCTAGATAGTCTGTGTTTTTTGGACTCAAAATTGGTAGTGATGGGTAAGCCCTGCTTCACCTGTAGGTCTCAGAATAAGCTTTGAATTTATTTCTTACGGGCCACGTGGTTCCACCTATGTCAAAAGTTATGTGTTACATGAGTTTACATGCGCGTGCCACGATCCGTTTGTTCAAGAAATTCTAATGCTGCACAGTCAATGTTTCTTTGATTTAAAGCTGGGCTATGATGGGTAAACCCTGTCTCACTTGTAGGTATGTGAATAAGCTTTCGTTTGATATCATAATAATACGTGGTGCAAACCCATGTGAAAAGTTATGCCCCACAAAAATTGACCTGCGCGTGCCACGATCCGTCTGCTCCAGAAATTCTAAAGATAAAAAGTACTTGTTTTTTACTCAAAATTGGGCTATGACAGGTAAACCATGTCGCACCTATAGGTCTCCGAATAAGCTTCGATGTGATATCTTACGGGGTACGTGGTTGCACCCATGTCCAAAGTTATGCCCTACGGAAGATGACCTGTGCGAGCCACGATCCGTCTGTTCCAGAAATTCGAAAGTGGACAGTCCATGTTTTTTGGACTCAAAACTGAACTGTGAAGGGTAAACTCCATTGAACCTGAGATCTCTGAATGAGCTTTGATTTGATATCTTACAACCCACGCAGTTCCACCCATGTCAAAAGTTATACCGTAAGCAAGATGACAGGTACGTGCCACGATCCTCCTGTTCCAGAAATTCTAAAACGGCACAGTCCATTACTTTTAGACTCAAAATTGGATTTTGGTGGGTAAACCCTATCACACCTGTTGATCTCTGAATAATCTTCCATTTGATATCTACAGGCCACGTGGTTCCACCCATGTCAAAAGTTACGCCCTACGGAAGTTGACAAGCGCATACCACGATCCTCCTGTTCCACAAATTCTAAGGATGCATAGTCCACATTTTTTGGACTCAAAATTGGACTGTGACCGGTAAATCTCAATGCTCCTGCAGGTATATTAATCAGCTATGATTTGATATCTTACAGGACACGTGGTTTAACCCATGTCAAAAGTAATGCCCTACGAAAGTTGACATGGGCGTGCCACAATCCTCCTGTTCCAGAAATTCTAAAGCTGCACAGTTCGTTGGTTTTGGACTCGAAATTAGATTACTGTAGGTAAAGCCTATCACTCCTGTTGGTCTTTGAATAAGATTCAATTTGAGATCTTACGGGCCACATGGTTTCACCTATATCAAAAGTTACGCCCTATGGAAGTTGACATGCGCGTGCCACGATCCTCCTGTTCCAGAAATTCTAAAGCTGCAAAATCTACATTTTTTGGACTGGAAAGTAGGTTTCGACGAGTAAACATGTCACACATATAGCTCTCTAATTAATCTTCGATTTGATATCTTACGGGCCACGTGATTCAACCCATGTCAATAGTTATGCCCTATAGAAGTTGACTGTGCGTGCCACGATCTGTCTGTTCAAGAAATTCTAAAGCTGCACAGTGCGTGTTTTTTGGACTAAAAATTAGGCTATGATGGGTAAACCCTATCATACCTATAGGTCTCTAGATATGCTTCGATTTGATATCTTGCGGGCCACGTGGTTCCACCCATGTCAAAAGTTATGTTGTACGGAAGTTGACATACACGTCCCACGATCCTCCATTTTTAGAATGTCTAAAGCTGAACAGTCTATGTTTTTTGGACTCAAAATTGGGTTGTGAAACTTAAACCCTATCACTCTTGTAGGTCTTTAAATAATTTTTTATTTGATATTTTACGAGCCACATGGTTTCACCCATGTCAAAAGTTACGCCTTACGGAATTTGACCTGCGCGTGCCATGATCCTTCTGCTTTCATAAATTTTAAAGTTGCACAATCCTTGTTTTTTGGACTCGAAACTGGGCTATGATGGGTCAACCTTGTCGTACATGTATGTCTCACAACAAGCTTCGATTTGATATCTAACAGGCAACGTGGTTCCACCCATGTTAAAAGTTATGCCCTACGGAAGTTGACCTACGCGTGCTACGTTCTGTCTGTTCAAGATATTCTAAGGCTTCACAGTCCGTTTTTTATGGACTCGAAACTAAGCTGTGACGTGTAAACCCTGTGCAACTGTAGGTCTCTGAATAAGCTTCGATTTGATATCTTACGGGCCACGTGATTCCACCGGAGTCAAAAGTTATGCCCTACGGAAGTTGACATATGCGTGCCACGATCCGTCTGTTCAAGAAATTCTGAAGCTGCACAGTCAGTGTTTCTTGGACTTAAAACTGGGCTGTGATAGGTAAACCCTGTCCCACGTGTAGGTCTCTGAATAATCTTTGATTTGATATCTTACAGGCGACGTGGTTCCACCCACGTCAAAAGTTATGCCCTACGGAAGTTGACCTGCCCGTCCCACGATCCGTCTATGCAAGAAATTCTAAAGCTTCACATTCCGTGTTTTATGGACTAAAAACTAAGTTGTGCCGAGTAAACCTTGTCTCACTGTAGGTATCTGAATAAGATTTGATTTGATATCTTATGGGAAATGTGGTTCCACCCATGTCAAAAGTTATGCCCTACGGAAGTTGACCCGCGCGTGCCACCATCCTTCTATTCAAGAAGTTCTAAACCTGCGCAGTCCATGTTTTTTGGACTCCAAATTGGGCTGTGATGGGTAAACCCTATCTCACCTGTAATTCTTTGAATAACTTTGATTTTATATCTTACAGGTCACATGGTTCCACCCATGTCAAATGTTATGCCCTACGGAAGTTGACCAACGCGTGCCACGATCCGTCTGTTCAGAAATTCTAAAGTAGCACAGTCCATTTTTTTGGAATCAAAACTAGGATACAAAGGGTAAAAGCTGTCACACCTGTAGTTCTCTGAATAAGCTTCGATTTGATATCTTACAAGCGATGTGGTTCCACCCATGTCAAAAGTTGTGCCTTATGGAAGTTGACTTGCTTGTGCCACGATCCGTCTGTTCCAGAAATTTTGAAGCTGCACAGTCCTTGTTTTTTAGACTCAAAACTGGACTGCGATGGGTAAAGCCTTTTGCATTTGTAGGTCTCTGAATAAGTGTCGATTTGATATCTTACAGGCCACGTAGTTCCACCCATGTCAAAAGTTATGCTCTGTGGAAGTTGACCTGCGTGTGCTACGATCCGTATGTTTAAGAAATTCTAAAGCTACACAGTCCGTGTTTTTTGCGTATCTGGGTCTTCCCAAGAGATTCAAGAAGTGTATAACTTTTGGTCATGATTGTGCAACAGAATAAAACCTCCAGCTCTAGCTCAACCACAAGTGAAGGAAAGGAAGCAACAATGGGTGGTGATGACTAGTAACAAGTCCACAAATGTTCCTTCTTCTTTTGATCATGTTCTTCTTCCTGACTCATTAGAGAAAGAGGATAATACCTTGGTGGAACTTGATACCATCCCCCAAGATGAGAATCAGATTATTCAAGCTAACCAAGAGATTGTGGTTGAGTCTAGACATCCCAATTCCTTTACTATTAACACTTCATCTTAGAGTAAGGTCATTGCCAATTTCTCCCCTTCCAGTGACAAGCTTTCTTCAAGACAGAAGCAGAGGAGATGGCAAAATTAGGCTAAGCGTAATACTTAGATTGGAAAATTGGTGAGTTGTTCACCAATCTCTCTCAGTTATTAATCTCTCACAACTTTGGTGTTTGGAATGTTAGAGGTTTCAATACCCCTAATAAACATTCTAAATTTTGTAGGACTGTTATAGAGTCTGGTTTGTGCTTTTGTGGCATTTTGGAGTCTAGAGTAAAGTGGAAACACTTTCAAAGGATCTCTAGTTTTACTTTTCAAAATTGGCAAGTGTTATAGAATTATGACCAAGATTCTTTAGGCAGAATTTGGCTTGATTTTGATCCCCTTAATGTAAATATGATTGTTATCCTTAAGACCTCTTGGCTAATTCATTACAGGGTACAGTTATATAATCATTTTTTTTATTCTTTATGTTGTTTATGCTGCAAACAGCCAGAAAGATAGAGAGGTTCTTTGGCAGAATTTGATTTGTTTACAGGGTGTTTCTAACAACTTTCTGTGACTTAGTATTGGTAATTTCAACGTTAATCTTCATCCTCATGAGCAATCTGGGGGAGCTATCAGTGGAAGGAGAAGATGAGAAGTTTTGGGGCTTGTCTTGCAAATATTGGTGTAAATGACTTGCAATTTCCTGGCTCTTTCTACACTTGGTGGAATAATCAAACTGGTCCTCGTAGTTTCATGAATAAGATTGATAGAGTGCTTGTTAATGATAAGTGGCATAATTTTTTCTCTAGATCTGTGACTTTCTTAGGGGCCCTAGATTTTCAGACCATAGTTCTGTTTTTGTAAAGCTTTATCCTAATGTTCAAGGTAAGAGACCTCCTTTTAAATTTTTCAACTTGAAGACAGAGATGCAAGGTTTTTCTGATGTTGTGAATAGTGCTTGGAGTGTTGATGTTCATGGCTTTGCTTTGTACAAATTCTCTAAGAAGCTTAAGAATGTCAAATTGGCTTTGAGACAGTTTAATGCCTCCCACTATAACGATGTGTCTAAGAGAGTGAATGATGCTAGGAGGGCTTTGGAGGCTGATGTTTCTCCTCAGGTTGCTATGAAAATAGCAAATAAGGAGTTCTCCAAATGGAAACTGGCAGAGGGGAGCCTTTTGAAACAAAATCTAGAATTCAGTGGTTAAACCTTGGTGATGGAACTCTTCCTTCTTCTTCAATGCTGAAAATCCAGCAAGAGAAGAGCCAAGATCCTTCAACTTACTGGTGATTGTGATACTTTATTGACTGATACTTAGGTAATTCAGAACCATATTATCCACTTTTATAGTGAGTTATTAGGTACTCAAAGGCTGATTCCTGATATTAATTGGGATATTCTTCACTCTGCGCTCAAACACAAACTGTTGCGTTCTCAGTTTAAGAATCAGGTTAAGGATTTTACTACTGAGGAAGTTAAACAAACTTTCTTATTTTTCAATGATTTTAAAGTTCCTGGTCCAGATGGGTTCTCTGCCTTGTTCTTCAGAAACTCTTGGGACATTATTGGGGAGGATGTGATAGCTACAATCCTTGAATTCTTTGAGCATGGTGTGATATTGAAGCAACTTAACAACATTGTTATATCACTTGTCCCTAAGGTTAGCAATCCCTATAAAATTACTGAGTTTAGGAGCATTACTTCCTGCAACCTCTTCTATAAGTATATTGTTAAAATGCTTGCCAACAAGTTAAAGGTTGTTCTTCCGGGCTTGGTTAGCTTGAATCAAACAACTTTCATTCTAGGTAGGTCCATCTCTATTAATATTATTCTCTCTTAGGGGCTTCTCAGAAGTTATCATAGAAATTCTACTTCTCCCAAATGTGCAATGAAGATTGATATTCTTAAGGCCTATGTCAGTATTAGTTGGTTTTTCTTAGGGAAAGTCCTAACTTATTTTGGCTTTCTTCCTAAGTTTATCAACTGGATTATGGAGTGTGTGACTACCCCCTCTTTCTCTATTAATATTAATGGTAGTATGCATGGTTACTTTCAGGGTGGTGGAGGTTTGAGACAGGGAGATCCTATTTCCCCTTATTTGTTTGTTCTATGCTAGAGGTGCTAATTGGGATTCTCCAAGTTTGCTCTGACATCAAGGAGTTCCACTTCCATTGGAGATGTGAAAGATAAGATTATTAACTTATCTTTTCATACTTGTGTTCTGCAAAGGTGGGCTTTCTTCTGTTAAGATTGTTAAATCTAGTTTAGATTTATTTAGTTTGATTTATGTTCTCTCTCCTAACAATGCAAAGAGCTCTATCTTCTTTTCCAATGTTGGTGTTGAGATCCAAGACTCTATTCTATAGGAAACTGGTTTTGTTAAAGGTACCTTGCCTGTGAGGTACTTGGGAATCCCTTTGATTGGTACTAAATTGACTAAGGTTCACTGTGATGTTTTAGTTGGCAGAATAATTAATAGATCAAAGAACTAGGAGAATGGGCACTTGACCATTGCAGGTAGACTTCAGCTCATCAAGTCTATTCTCTATGCCATTCAAGGGTGTTCGGCTAGCTTGCTCAGTCTCCATAAGAAAGTTTTCTAGAAGATCAATGATTCTCTTAGAAACTTCCTATGGACTGGTAGAACGATAACTTCAGGCAAGCTAAAGTGCCATGGAATTAGGTTTGTAATTCTTATGTTGAGGGTGGTTTGAACATTAGAGACTTGATTACATAGAATGACGTTGTAGTCTATAAACATTTTAGGAAGTTGGTTTTTAGACCTAAAGATTCCTTGTGGGTAGCTTGGTGTTACCATTACCTTGTAAAAAAGCATTCCATATTCATTGTTAAGCTTGCTTCGGACCATTCTTGGTTTTGGAGGAATTTAATTTCACTAAGCGACATGGTTGCAAGTTTTTGTCAGGTTGTTGTGGGTAATGATGCTGATATTAAATTGTTTATGGACCCTTGGCATCCAAATGGTATTCTCTCAATCTCTCTCCCTCTCTCCTTGTCTCTCTCGCTCTCTCACACTCTCTCACTCCCTCTCACTTTCTCTATTTGTATCTCTCTCTCCCCCCTCCCCCCTCTCCCNCTCTCTCCCCCACTCTCGATCTCCCTCTCTCGTTCTCTCTCTCTCTCCCCCTCTCTCTTTCTATCTAACTCCCTCTCTCACTCTCTCTCTTTATCTTTAACTCCCTCTCTCCTTCTCTATCTCTCTATTTCTCTCTCTCTCTCTTTCTATATCTCTCTTTCTCTCTCCCTCTCTCGCTCTCACTCTCTCTCTCTCTCTCCCTCTTTCTCTCCCTCCCACCCTCACTCTCTTACACTCTCTCTCTCTCTCACTCTGTCACTTTATCTCTCTCTATCCCCCACTCCCCCTCTCTTTAACCCTCTCTCATTCTCTCTCTCCCTGTCTTGCTCTCCCTCTCTCTTTCTCTCTCCCCATCTCTCTCTTTCTCTCTAACTCCCTCTCCCTCTCTCTCTCTTTCTTGCACACAAACTCTCTTTCTTACACTCTCTCTATCTCACTATCTATATATCTATCTATTTATCTATCTTTTTATCCCTTCCTCTCTCTCACTCCTTCTCTCTCTATCCGTCAGTCCCCCTTTCTCTCACTCCCTCTCCCTTTCTCTCTCTTTCCCCCTCTCTCGTTCTCCCTCCCTCATTCTCTTTCTCTCTCTCTTGCTCTGTTATTATCTTTCTCTCTCCCCCTCTCTCTTTCTGTCTAACTCCCTCTCTCTTTCCCTTTCTTGCTCTCTCTCTCTCTCTCACTCTCACTCTCTCACTCTCACTCTCTCTCCCTCTCTCACTCTCTCTCCCATTCTTGGTCTTCTTCTCTCTCTCTCTCTCTTTCTCTCTCCCCCTGTCTTTCTCTCTAACTCTCCCTCTCTCTCTATCTCTATCTCACTCTCACTCTCTCTATCTAACTATCTCTCTCTCCCTCTCTCTGACTCTCTCTACTCCTCTCGCTCTTTCTTTCTCTCTGCCTCTCTCTCCCACTTTCTAACTCCCTTTCTCTCTCTACTTCTCTCTCACTCACTTTCTCTCCCTTTCATTCCCTCTCTCCCCCTCTCACCCTCGCTCTCTTACACCCTCTCACTCTCTCTCACATTCGGTCACTTTATCTCTCTCTATCCCCCACTCCCCCTCTCTCTAACCATCTCTCACTCTATCTCTATCTCTATCTCTCTCCCCTTCTCTCGTTCTCCCTCTCTCATTCTCTCTCCCTCTCTTGCTCTCTTTCTCTCCCTTTCTCTCCCCCCCTCTCTTACTCTCTAACTCCCCCTCTCTCTCTTTCTTGCACACTCTCTCTCCCTCCCTCTCTCTCTATCCGCCAGTCCCCCTCTCTCTCACTCCCTCTCTCTTTATCTCTCTCTCCCCCTCTCTCTTTCTCTCTAACTCCTTCTATCTCTCTCTCACTCTCCCCTTTTCTTGCACACACACACTCTCTCTCTTACTATCTATCGCTCTCTCGCTCTCCCTCTCTTGCTCTCCATCACTCTCCCTCTCTTTCTCTCTCCCCCTCTCTCTTTCTCTCTAACTCTCCCTCTCTCTCTCTCATTTTATCTTGCTCTCACACTCTCTCTTTATCCCTTCTTCTCTCCCTCTCTCTCTCTTTCTTTGTCTCTCTATCTCACACCCTCTCCCTCTCTCGCACTCTTACTCTCTCCCTTGGACTCTCACACTCGTCCCTCTCTCTCCCCCTCTCTCTCCCTCGCTCGCTCTCTCTCCCTCTCCACTCTTTTGCTCGCTCTCTCCCCTCTCCACTCTTTCACTCTTTCTCCTCCTCTCTCTCTCTCCTATCTTTATTTTACTCTCTCCCCCTTGCTCTCTCTCTCTCACTCTCAGTTTCTCTCTCCCTCTTCTCTCTCAAATTTTCACTCTCTTTCTCCTCTCTCTATCTATCATTCTCTCTACCACTCTCTCTCTCTCTCCCTCTTTCCCTCTCCCTATGACTCTCTCTCTTCCTCTCTCACTCTAGCTCCTTGTCCATCTCTCACTCTCTCCCCCTCTCTAACTCTCTCCCCTGCTCTATCTCTACCTCTCACTCTTTCACTCTCACTCTCATTCTCTCTTTCTCTCTCTTTCCCTCTTTCTCTCTCTCACTCTCACTCTCTCTCTCTCTCCCTCTCTATCTTTCTTTATCTCTCTTTCTCTCTCTCTACCTCTCTCACACTCTCGCACTATGTCATTTTCTCGTACTGTCTCTCTCTCTCTCTTTCATTCTATTTCTCTCTCCCTCTCTATCCCTCTCTCTCTCCCTCTCTATCCCTCTCTCTCCCTCTCTCCCCCAGCTCTCCCTATCTCTCTCTCTCATTCTATCTTGCTCTCACACACTCTCTCTATCCCTTCTTCTCTCCCTCTCACTCTCTCTTTCTCTCTCTCACACTCTCTCCCTCTCTCGCTCTCACCCTCACACTCTCACGCTCTCTCTCTCGCTCTCTCACTCGCCCTCTCACACTCTCTCAATCTCTGTCTCTCTCTTTATCTCTCTCTCTCCTCGTCTCCCTCTCCCTCACTCGCACTCTCTCCCTCTCTCACTCTTTCTTTCTCCTCTCTCACTCTCTGTTTTTCTCTCCTATCTTTATTTTACTCTCTTTTCTCTCCTCTCTCTCCCACTTGCTCTCTTTCTCCCTCTTCTCTCTCTCTCTTAGTTTTTCACTCCCTCTCTTATCTCTTTCTCTTTGTCTTTCTCTCTACCACTCTCGATCTCTCTCTCCCTCTCTCCCTCTCCCTATCTCTCTCTATCTATCTCTCCCTCTTTCACTTTTACTCTATGTCCCTCTCTCTCGATCTTTGTCCCTCTTTCTCTCTAACTCTCTCTCCCCTGCTCAGTGCTCTCTATCTCCCTCTTTCTCTATCTCTCTCTATCTCATTCTCTCTCGCTCTCTCTCTCCCTCACGCTATCTCACACACAGACTCTCTCCCTCCCTCTCTCTCTCTCTCTCCCCCTTTCACTCTCTCTCTCTCTCAATCTCCCTCCCTCATTCTCTCTCTCTCTTTTTCGCACTCTCTATTTGTCTCCCTCTCTATATCTTTGTCTCTCCCTAGATCTCATGCTCTCCCACTCTCCCACTCTCCCACTCTCCCTCTCTCCCTCTCATTATCTCCCTCCCTCATTGACTCTCGCACTCAATCTCTTTCTCTCTCACACAGACTCTCTCACACTATCTCTCCCTCTCACTCTCTCTCCCTTTCACTCTGTCTCACACTCTCTCTCTTTCTCTCTCGCTCTCTCTCACTCCCTCCCTCTCTCGCACTCTCCCTCCCTCTCCCTCTCCCTCTCTATCTTTCTCTCTCATTCCATCTAATTCTCATACTCTCTCTATCTCTCTCTCTCCCTCCCTCTCTCTTTCTCTCCCTCGCTCTCTCGCTCTCTCACTACCCTTCTCCCCCTTTGTCTCTCTCCCACTCTCTCAATCTCCCTCTCTCGTTCTCTCTCTCTCTCACTCTCACTCGCATTCTCTTTCTCTCTCTCTCCCAGTCTCCCTCTCGCATTCTCTTTCTTTCTCTATATATATCTCTATCTCTCTCTCTCCACATCTCACGCTCTCACTCTATCTCTCTCTCCCTCTTTTCTTCTCTTTCTCTAGCTCTCTCATTCTCCATCTCTCTGTCCCTCTCTATCTCTCTCTATCTATCTTTATATCTCTCATTCCATCATAGTCTCACTCTCTCTCTCCATCTTTCTATATATATCTCTCTCTCCCCCTCTCTCTCACTCTCCCTCGCCCTCTCACAGTCTTTTGGTCCCTCTCACTCTCTCTTTTTATCTCTCTCCCCCTCTTTCCCTCTCTCTCATTCTCTCCATATTTATCTCTCTCCCCCTCTCTCATTCTCTCTCTCACTCCCTATCTTTCTCTCTCTCTCTTACTCTCTCCCTCTCCCTTTCTCTCTAAGTCCCTCTCTCGCTCTCTCTCCCTCTCTCTCTTTCTCGCACTCGCTTTCTCTGTCACTCTCCATCTCTCATTTTCTCTCTCTCTCTCTCGCTCTAACCCTCTCTCTCTCTTTCTCTTTCCCTTTATCTCTCTCACTCCCTCTCCCTCTCTCTATCTCTCCCATTCATTCTCTCTCACTATCTCCCTCGCTTACTCTCTCTCTCACTCGCTCTCTCTCACTCACTCCCCTCTCTCTATCTCTCTCTCTCCCTCTCTCACTCTCACTCTCTCTCTCACTCCCTCTCTCTCTCTCGGTCCTTTTCCCTCTCTCTCTCACTCTCTCTCTCCCTCTATCTCCCTCTTCATCTCTCTCTCCCTCTCTCTCCCCCTCTCTCTTTCTATCTCTCTCTCTTTCATTCTCTTTCACTCTCACTCTCTCTATGTCTCTCTCTCACCCTCTCCCTCTCTCCCTTGCTCTCTCGCTCTCTCTTTCCTCTCTCACTCGCTCTTTCACACTCTCTCACTCACTCTGTCCCTCTCTCTATCTATATCTCTCTCCCTCCCCCCACTTTCTCTCCCTCTCTCCAGCACCCTCTATCTCTTCCTCTCCCTCTCACTCAATCTCTTTTCCTTTCTCTGGCTCTCTCTCTTCCTCTCTCTCATGCTCCCTCGCGCTCTCTCTCGCTCCCTCTCTTCCTTATCCCTCCCCCTCTCTCTTCCTCTCTCGTTCTCTCTCTCACTCTATCTCTGTCTCTCACTCATTCTCTCTCTCTCTCTCCTTCTTAGTGCCTAACTCTCTGTCCATCTCTCATTCTCCTTCCCTTTCTCTCTCAGTCTTTCTCCCCCTCTCTCCATCTCCCTCTTACTCTACCCCTCTCTCTCACTCTCTCTCTACCTCTATCTCTGACTCTCACTCTCCCCCTCTCTTGCTCTCTCTCTTTCTCTTTCCCTTTATATCTCTCACTCCCTCCCCCTCTCTCCCTCTCTCTATCTCTCCCTTTCATTCTCTCTCACTCACTCCCCTCTCTCTCTATCTCTCTCTCTCCCTCTCTCACTCTCACTCTCTCTCTCACTCCCTCTCTCTCTCTCTCGGTCCCTTTCCCTCTCTCTCACTCTCTCTCTCCCTCTATCTCCCTCTTCATCTCTCTCTTTTTGTCTCTCTCTCTTTCATTCTCTTTCACTCTCACTCTCTCTATCTCTCTCTCCCTCTCCCTCTCTCCCTCGCTCTCTCGGTCTCTCTTTCTCTCTCTCACTCGCTCTCTCACACTCTCTCACTCACTCTGTCCCTCTCTTTATCTCACTCTCTCCCACCCTCTGTCCCTCTCATGTTCTCTCTCTATCTCTATCTCTCTCCCTCCCCCACTTTCTCTCCCTCTCTCCAGCACCCTCTATCTCTTTCTCTCCCTCTCACTCACTCTCTTTTCCTTTCTCTGGCTCTCTTTCTTCCTCTCTCTCTCCCACTCTCTCTCCTGCTCCCTCGCGCTCTCTCTCGCTCCCTCTCTTCCCTATCCCTCCCCCTCTCTCTCTTCCTTTCTCGCTCTGTCTCTCACTCTCTCACTCACTCTCTCTCTCCTTCTCACTACCTAACTCTCTCTCCATCTTTCACTCTCCTTCCCTTTCTCTCTCAGTCTCTCTCCCCCTCTCTCCCTCTCCCTCTTACTCTACCCCTCTCTCTCTCACTCTCGCTCTCCCCCTCTCTCTCTCTCGCTCTCTCCTATCTATATCTCCCTCTCTCTCTCACTCACTCATACATTCACACACACGCTCTCTCACTCACTCTCTCTCTTTGTCATTCTCTCTCACTCTCACTCTCTCGCCATCTCTCTCCTTAACTCTCTCTGTCTCTCTCCCCATATCCCTCACCCCCGCTCTTACGCTCACCCTTGCTTTCTCGCTCTCACTTTATCTCTCTCTTTCTCTCACTCTCTCTCACTCACCCTCTCTCTCTCACTCTCTCTATCTCTCTTTGTCTATCTCTCTCTCTTTCTTTCACACTCTCTCACTGTCTCTCTCTCACCCTCCCCCTCTCAATATATCACTCTCTTGCTCTCTCGATCTCTCACACTCTTTCTCTCCCTCTCTCACTCTCTCTCTCTCACTCTTCCTCCCTCACTCTTTCTCTCTCCCTCTCCCTCTCCCTCTCTCTCTTTCTCTCTCTCCCTCTCTTGCTCTCTCTCCCCTATTTTATTTCACTCCGTCTGCTACATATAAATATATCTCACACACATTCCCTCAATCTCTCCCTTTATCTCTCTCTACCTCTCTCACTTACTCCTTCTCCCTCTCTCCTTCTCCCTCTCTCTGTCCTCACTCATTCTCTCTCTCTCTTTTTCTCGCTGTCTCACAAACTTTCTACTCTCTCTCTCCTATCTCTCTTTCTCCCTCGCTTTCTCTCGCTCTCACTTTCTCCATTTATATCTATATATATCTCTCTATCACTCTATCTCACTCTCTCTCTCACTTTATCTCTCTATCTGTCTCCCACTTTTTCTCCCTCTCTCCCTCTCCCTCTCTCCTGCTCTACCTCTCTCTCTCACAGTCTCTTTCTTGCTCTCTCACACTCTCTCGCTCTCTCTCACACTCTCTCTCTTTATCTCTCTCATTCTTTCCCCCTCTCCCCCTCTCTCTCCCTTTCTTCCTCTCCATCTCTCGCTCTCTCTCTTTCTATCTCCCCCTCTCTCACTTTCTCTATGATTCATTCTCTTGCTCTCTCTATGTGACTCTCTCACTCTCTCTCCCTCTACCTTTCTACCAATCTCCCTTGCTCTCTCGCTCTCTCTTTCTCTCACTCGCTCCCTCTCGCACTCTCTCTCACTTTCTCCCTCTCCCTCTCCCTTTCTCTCTTCCTCTATCTTTCTCACTCTCTCCCTCACTCTCTCTCACACACTCTCTCTCTATCACTCCCACTCTCACTCTCTCTCTCAATCTCGCCATCTCATTCCTTTTCTCACTCTAACAGTCTCACTCCCTTTTTTCTCTCTCCCTCTCTCTAATTCTCTTTCGCTCTCGCTCTCTCTCTCAAACACACACACACTCTCTCTCTCTCAATCCCCCCACTCTCTCTCACTCTCTTTCTCAATTCCCCCTCTTACTCTTTCTCTCTCCCTCTCCCTCACACTCTCTCTCACTCTCCCTCTTTCACTTTCTCTCTCCCCTATCTTTATTTCACTCTCTCTTCTCTCTCCCCCCATTTCTCTCTTTCTTGCTCTCTCTCTATCTCTCTGAGTTTTCCTCTCTCTTTCTCTCTTTCTGTCTGTCTGTCTCTCTCTTCTCTCTCCCCCCATTTCTCTCTTTCTCTCTTTCTGTCTATCTCCCTCAATTTATCCCTCTCACTCTCCCACTCTTTCACTCACACACTTTCTCTCTTTATCTCTCTCTCTCCCTTCCTCCCTCTCTCTCGCTCTATCTCTCTCTATCATTATATGTCTCTCTCACTCTCTCTCCCACTCTCTCGCTCCCTCGCGCTCCCTGTCTCCCCTATCTCTCCCTCTCTCTCTTCCTCTCTCTCTCTTTCTCTTACTATATCTCTATCTCTCTCTCACACATTCGCTCTCTCTCCCCCCCGTCTCGCTCTCTCTCCCTCTCTCGCTCTCTATATCTCTCCCTCTCTCTGTCCCCCTCCCCATCTCTCCCCCTCTCTCTCTTCATCTCTCGCTCTCCCTATATCTCTCCCTATCTCTTTCTGTCGCTTTCCCTTTCTCTAGCTCCCTTTCTCTCCCTCCCTCTCTCTCTCTATCTCTCTCTCACTCTCATTCTAGCTCATTCTCACTCTCTCCCTATCTCTCTCCCCCTCTCCCTCTCTCTGCCTCTCCTTGTCTCCCTTTCTCGCTCGCTCTCTTAGACTCCCTGGCTCTCTACCTCTCTGCCCCCTCTCCCTCTCTCCCATTCTCCCTCTCTCTAAAACTCTCTCCCTCTCTCCTTTTCTCTCTCTCTTCCCCGTTCTCTCTACCTCACTCTCTCTCTTAATCTCCCACTCTCTCTCCCCTTCTCCCTTGCTCTGTCTCTCCCTCTCTCCGTCTCTCATTCTCTGTTTCCTCCTTTTATCGCCCTCTGTCTCTCTTTCTCCCTCTCTCCCTCTCTCCCTCGCTCCTTCTCTCTCGCTCTCTCACTCTATCCCCCTCTCTCTCCGTCTCTCTCTCCCTCACTGACTCTCCCTCCCTCTCTCCCTCTCCTGCTCTCGATCTCTCTCCCATTCTTTCTCCAACTCTCTCTTCCTCTCTCTAATTATCTCCCACACTCTCTCTCTCTCTTAGTCTCTTTCACACTCCCTATCTCTCTCTCCCTCTGTCTTTCTCCCCCTCTCTATCTCTCTTCGCCCTCTCTCTCATTCTTCCTCTATCTCCCTCTTTCTCTCTATCTCTGTCACTCTCTCCCATTCTATCTCTCTCTCACTCTCTCTCTATCTCTCTCTGTCACTCCCACTCTCACTCTCTCTCTCTCACTCTCTTGCTCTCTCTATCTCATTCCTTTTCTCTCTCTAACACTCCCTCTCCCCCTCTCTCCTTCTTTTTCTCTCTCCCACTCTCTAATTCTCTCTCGCTCTCTCTCTGTGTCTCCCAAACACACACACACACACACACACACACACTCTCTCTCACTCTCTCTCTCTCAATCCCCCCACTCTCTCTCACTCTCTCTCTCTCAATCCCCCCTCTCTTACTCTCTCTCCTTCTCCCTCTCCCTCACTCTCTATCCTACTTTCCCTCTTTTCACTTTCTCTCCCCTATCTTTATTTCACTTTCTCTTCTCTCTCTTCCCATTTCTCTCCCTCTTGCTCTATCTCTCTCTGTCTCTCTTAGTTTTCCTATCTCTTCTCTCCTTCTCTCTTTCTCTCTATTTGTCTGTCTCTCTCTGCCTCTCTTACTCTCTCTCTCTCTCTCTCTCTTTCTCCCTCTCTCCCTCAATTTATCTCTTCTCTCCCTCTCCCCATCCCCCTCTCTCTCTTTCTCTCGCCCACTCTTTTTCTTTCTAACTCCCTCTCTCCCCCTCTATTTCTCTCCCTCTTTCTCCCTCTCTCACTCTCCCTCTATTGGTCTCCTTCTTTCTCCCTCTCTCACTCTCCCTCTATCTTAAACTAACTCTCACTCTATCACCCCATCCCACGTTCTCTCTCTCAGTCTCTCTCTCCCCCTCTCTCATCTTTCTCCCCCTCTCTCCCCCCCTCTCTATCTCTCCCTCTCTTTCATTCTCTCCCGCTCTCATTCTCTCTCCCACTCTCTCTCCCTCTCTTATCTCCCCCCCTCTCTCATTATCTCCCGTTCTCTCTCTCTCTCACTCTCTAACACTCTCTATCTCTCCCTTTCTCCCACTCTCCCTCTCTCTCCCTCTCTCTATCTCTTTCTGTCCCTCTCTCTCTAACTATGTTTCTCTGCCTCTCTCTATCTCTCTCTCTCTCTCATTCTAACTCATTCTCACTCTCTCTATCTCTTTCTCTCTCCCTCTCTCTCTTTCTCTCTCTCTCTCCCACCTCTCCCACTCTCCGCCTCTCCCTCTCTCCCTTTCTCCCTCGCTCTCTCAGACTCTCTCGCTCTATACCTCTCTGCCCCCTCTCCCTTTCTCCCTTTCTCCCTTTCTCCCTCTCTCTCAGACTCTCTCCCTCTCTCCTTTTCTCTCTCTTTCCCCCGCTCTCTCCCTCACTCTCTCACTCTCTCTCCCCCCACTCCCTTGCTTTATCTCTCTCTTCGTCTCTCATTCTCTCTCTCCCCCTTTGATTGACCTCTCTCTCTAACTCTCTCCCCTTCTCTTTCATTCTCTCTAACTCCCTCTCTCTCACTCTCCCTCTGTCTCAAACTCTCTCTCACTCTATCTCCCCCTCCCACGTTCTCTCTCTCTCCCCTCCCTCTCTTTCTCTCTCTCTCTCCCCCTCCCTCTCTTTCTCTCTCCCTCTCTCTCCCTCTCTCACTCTCTCACTCTCTTCCTCTCTCTCTGTCCCTCTCTCACACTCCCTACCTCTCTCTCCCTCTTTCATCTTTCTCCCTCTCTTTATCCACTCTCTCTCTCCCTCTCTCTATCTCTCACTCTCTCTCATTCTCTCTCCCACTCTCTCTCATTCTCATTCCCACTCTCCCTCCCACTCTCTCTCTCTATCTCTCCCACTCACTCATTATCTCCCACTCACTCTCTCACTCTCTCTAACACTTTCTATCTCTCTCTTTCTCCCTCTCTCCCTCTCTGTCTCCTTCTCTCTCTTTCTCTTTTTGTCCCTCTCTCTCTAACTCCCTTTCTCTCCCTCTCTCCCTCTCTCCGCCTCTTCCTCCCTCCCTCCATATTTAGAACCTTAGCTCCGTGGAACAATATACTACTGTTGAAACATGGAAGAATTAAAATTTTAGATCAAAACATTATGTATGGATAGTATGAACTGCCTAAACAAGAACTGTTAAACAGTGAACAACCAGAGTTATTACTCACTACATCAAGAAATTTCTTTCTCCTGCGCTCTCTCAGACTCTCTCCCTCTTTCCCTTTCTCCCTCTCTCTCTCTCAGACTCTCTCCCTCTCTCCCTTTCTCTCTCTTTCCCCCGCTCTCTCTCCCTCACTCCCTCTCTCTCTTAATCTCTCACTCTCTTCCCCCTCTCCCTTGCTCTCTCTCTCTTTGTCTCTCATTCTCTCTCTCCACTTTTATCGCCCTCTCTCTCTTACACTCTCCCCTTGTCTCACTTTCTCTCGAACTCCCTCTCTCTCTCCCTCTCTCTCCCTCTTCCTCTCCCCCTCTCTCCCTCGCTCTCTCTCTCTCACTTTCTCTTTCTCTCCCACTCCCTCACTCTCTTCCTCTCTCTCCGTCTCTCTCTCTTTCTCCCTCTCTCTGCCTCTCTCTCCCTCACTCACTCTCCCTCCCTCTCTCTCCCTCTCTCGGTCTCTATCCCTCTTTCTCTATCCCACTCTCTCTGCCTCTCTCTCATTCTCTCCTACTCTCACACTCTCTCCCATTCTTTCTCCCACTCTCTCTCCCTCTCTCTCTATATCCCCTCCTCTCTAATTATCTCCCGCTCTCGCTCTCTCTTAGTCTCTCTCACACTCTCTATCTCTTTCCCCCTCTCTCCCCCTCTCTCTCTTCGTCCCTCTCTCTCCTAGTTTCTACCATTGTCCCTCTTTCTCTCTATCTCTCTCTCGCTCTCATTCTATCCCACTCTCACTCTCTCTATATCTCTCTCCCCCTCTCTCACTCCCCCTCTCCCTCTCCCCCTTTCTCCCTCGCTGTCTCAAACTCACTCGCTCTCTCTCTGCCCCCTCTCCCTCTCACTTTGCCCCCTCTCCCTCTCTCCCTGTCTCCCTCGCCCTCTCTGACTCTCTCCCTCTCTCCCTCTCTTTCTCTCTTTTCCCCCCTCTTTCACTCACACACTCTCTCTCTTAATCTCTCACTCTCTCTCCCCCTTCTCCCTCACTTTCTCTGACTCTCTCCCTCTTTTGGTCTCTCTCTCCCACTCTCTCCGTCTCTCATTCTCTCCCTCCCCCTTTATATCCCTCTCTCTCTCTTTCTCTCTAACTCCCTCTCTCTCCCTCTTCCTTTCTCCCTCTCCCCCTAACTCTCACTTTCTCTCTCTCTGTCTCTCTCGCTTTCTCACTCTCTTCCTTTCTCTCTCGCTCTCTCTCCGTCTCTCTCACTCGCTCACTCTCTCAGACTCTCTCGCTCTCTCTCCGTCTCTCTCACTCGCTCACTCTCTCAGACTCTCTCGCTCTCTCTCACACACTCTCTCTCTTTCTCTCTCTCCCCCCTCTCCCCCTCTCTGTCCCCCTTACTCTTTGCCTCTCTCATTGTTCATCTCTCTCCCTTTATCACTCTCTCTCCCCGTCTCTCTCTTTCTCTATAACTCCCTCTCCCTACCTCTCAATCTCTCTCTTTCTCTCTCTCTCTCTCACTCTCTCGTTATATCACCCTTACTTATCTCCATCTCACTCTGTCACTCCGCCTCTTTCTTCCTCTATCTCTTTCCCATATCCTCTCTCTCGCTGACTCACTCTCTCCTCTCTCTTACTCTCTCTTTCTCCCTCTCTCTTCGTCTCCCTCTCTCTATCTCTATCTCTCTCACTATATGTAACTCTCTCTATCTCTCTCTCTCCTTCTATCTCTCTTTCTCCCTCTCTCCCTCTCGCTCTCTTTTTCTCCCTCTCTCTTCGTCTCTCTCTCTATCTATCTCTCTCATTTTATCTAACTCTCTCTCTTACTCACTCTCACTCTCTCTCTCTTCCTCTCTCTCGCTCTCTATTTCTTCCTCTCTCTTCATCTCTCTCTCTTGCTCTCTCTCTCCCTCTCCCCCTCTCTCTCTAACTCTCTGTCTCCCACTCTCTCTCTCTCGGTCTCTCTCACTCTCTCTCCCTTTCTCTCCCTCTCTCCCTCTACCTATCTCCTTCTCTCCCTCTATCTCTCTCCCTCTCCCTCCTCATGTCTCTCTGTCTCTCTCCCCTTATCTACATCTCTCTCTCTCCCTCTCTCATTTTCTCTCGCTCTCACTCTCTCTCACTCTCTCTCCCACTCTTTCACACACACTTTCTCTCACGTTATATCACTCTCACTTATCTTTGTCTCACTCACTCTCTCTCACTTGCCTTCTCTCTATGTCTCTCTTGCTCTCTCTAGCTTTGAATCTCTCTCTCCCTCTCCCCCGCTCTCTCAATCTTTCTTTTTCCCCCTCTCCCCCTCTCTCTCAATCTTTCTCTCTCCCCTTCTCTCTCTCTTTCTCTCTAACTCCCCCTCTCTCCCTTTCTTACTCTCACCCTCTATCTCTCTCTATCTCTCTCGCACTCTCCCTTTGTCTCACACTCTCTCTATCTCTCTCTTCCCCTCTGACCCTCTCTCTCGGTCTGTCTCCCTCCCTCCCTCTCCCACTCCCTCTCCCTCCCTCTTACTCTCTCTGCCTTTCTCCACTTCTCTTTCTAACTCTCTGTCTCCCACTCTCTCTCTCCCTCTATCCCTCTCCATCTCTCCCTCTACCTATCTCCCTCTCCCTCCTCCTCTCTGTCTCTCTCCCGTTATCGATCTCTCTCTCTCCCTCTCTCATTTTCTCTCGCTCTCACTCTCTCTCGCTCTCTCTCCCACTCTCTCACACACTTTCTCTCTCTTTGTCTCACTCTCTCCCTCTCTCCCTCTCTCCCACTCTCTCTCGATCTCTCTTTCTCCTTTTTTCTCCCTCTCTCCCTCTTTCTGTCTCTCCCATTCTAGCTCACTTGGACTCTCTCTCACTTTCGCTCTCTCTCTCTCTCTCTCCCACTCCCTCTCTCCCTCTTTCCCTCCCTCTCTCAGACTCTCTCACTCTCTCTCACACTCTCTCTCACACTCTCTCTCTTTGTCTCTCTCTCCCCCCTCTCCCCCTCGCTCTCTCTCCCTCTCCCTCTCACTCTCCCTCCCTCTCTTTATCTCTCTCGCATTCTCTCTAACTCTCTCAATCTCCCACTCTCCCTCTCACCCTCGTTCTCTCTCTCTCTCTCTTTCTCTCTCTCTCACTCTCCCTCTCTCAATATCTCTCACTCTCCCTCTCTCTCCCCCTCTCTCCCTTGCTCACTCACACTATCTCGCCCATTTTACTCTTTCTCTCTTTAGCTCTCTCTCTCTCTACCCCTCCCTCATTCTCTCTCTCTCCCCCTCTCTCTTTCTCTCTCCCCGTCTCTCTCTTTCTCTCTAACTCCCTCTCTCGCTGTCTCTTTCTCTCTCTCTATCTCTCACTCTCTCCCCCTCTCTTGCTCTCTCTCTCTCTCTCTCTCTCTCTTTCACACTATCCTTCAATCTCTCTCTTTCTACCTCAAACACACTCTCTCTACATCTCACTTTCTCTCTCCCTCTCACAATATCTCTCTCTGCCTCTCACCTTCTCTCTCACACACACACACTCTCTCTCACTCCCTCACTCAGTCTCCCTCTCTTTATATCACTCCCTCTATCTCTCCATTTCTCTCATTCTCACTCGCTCTCACTCTCTCTCCTACTCTCTCACACACACTTTCTCTATTTCTCTCTCTCCCTCTTTCTCTCCCACTCTCTCTCGATCTTTCTTTCTCCCTTTGTCTCCCACTCTCCCTCTCTCTTTCTCTCTCTGTCTCTCTCCCTCATTCTATCTCACTGACTTTCTCTCTCTCTTTCTTTCCTTCTCTCTCTCTCTCTTTCTCTCTCTCTCTCTATCTCTCTCCCACTGCCTCTATCCCTCTCTCGCTCACTCTCTTAGACTCTCTCGCTCTCTCTCACTCTCTCTTTCTCTCTCCCCCCTCCCCCCCTCTCTGTCCCCCTTACTCTCTCCCTCTCTCATTGTCCATCTCTCTCACTCCCCTCTCTCTCCTCTCTCTCTATTACTCTCTCTTTCTCCCTCTCTCTTCGTCTCCCTCTCTCTCTCTATCTCTATCTCTCTCATTCTATGTAACTCTCTCTATCTCTCTCTCTCTCTCTCTCCTTCTATGTCTCTCTTTCTCCCTCTCATTCTCTTTTTCTCCCTCTCTCCTCGTCTCTCTCTCTACTCTCTCTCTCAATTTATCTAACTCTCAAAATAGATTTTTGTCACTTTTATTAAGAAGCTAGAATATTAATATTTAATGTGCCTTAATGCTCTTTCTCCCTTTCTCTCCCTCTCTCCCTCTCTCTATCTCTCTCTATCTCTCTCCCTCATTCTATCTCACTCTGACTTTCTCTCTTCCTCTCTCTCACTTTCTTTCTCTCTTTCTCTCTCTCTCTCCCACTGCCTCTATCCCTCTCTCGCTCACTCTCTCAAACTCTCTCGATCTCTCTCATTCTCTCTCTTTCTCTCTCCCCCCTCTCCCCCTCTCTGTCCCCCTCACTCTCTCCCTCTCTCATTGTCCATATCTCTCCCTTTATCACTCTCTCTCCTCGTCTCTCTCTTTCTCTATAACTCCCTCTCTCTGCCTTTCAGTCTCTCTCTTTCTCTCGCTCTCTCTCTCTCTTTCTCTCTCTCTCTCGTCATATCACTCTTACTTATCTCTATCTCACTCTCTCTGTCTTTCTCTGTTGCTCCGTCTCTCTCTTCCTCTATCTCTCTCCCATATCCTCTATCTCGCTGACTCTCTCACTCCTCTCTCCCTCCTCTCTCTCTCTCTCTCTCCCTCTCTCTATCTCTATCTCTCTCATTCTATGTAACTCTCTCTATCTCTCTCTCTCCTTCTATCTCTCTCTTTCTCCCTCTCTCCCTCTCGCTCTCTTTTCCTCCCTTTCTCTTCGTCTCTCTCTATCTCTCTCTCATTTTATCTAACTCTCTCTCTTTCTCCCTTTCTCTCCCACTCTCCCTCTCTCTGTCTCTCTCTATCTCTCTCCCTCATTCTATCTCACTCTGACTTTCTCTCTTTCTCTCTCTCACTTTCTTTCTTTCTTTCTCTCTCTCCCTCTCTCTCCCACTGCCTCTATCCCTCTCTCGCTCGCTCTCTCAGACTCCCTCGATCTCTCTCACTCTCTCTCTCCCCCCTCTCCCCCTCTCTATCCCCCTTACTCTCTCCCTCTCTCATTGTCCATCTCTCTCCCTTTATCACTCTCTCTCCCCATCTCTCTATTTCTCTATAACTCCCTCTCTCTGCCTTTCAGTCTCTCTCTTTCTCTCGCTCTCTCTCTCTCTCTCTCTATTTCGCTCTCTATCTCGTTATATCACTCTTACTTATCTCCATCTCACTCTCTCTGTCTCTCTCTGTTGCTCCATCTCTTTCTTCGTCTCTCTCTCTCTCTCTTATCCTCCTCTCGCTGACTCTCTCTCCTCTCTCTGTCTTACTCTCTCTTTCTCCTCTCTTCGTTTCCTCTCTCTATCTCTCTCTCTCTCTCATTTTATATAACTCTCTCTCTTACTCACTCTCACTCTCTCTCTCTCTTCCTCTCTCTCGCTCTCTATTTCTCCCTCTTTCTTCACTCCCTCTCTCTATCTCTCTCGCTCTTTCTCTCACCCTCTCTCACTCTCCCACCCTCCTTCTCTCTGTCTTTCTCACTCTCCCTCTGTCATTCTCTTTGCCTCCTCCCTCACATTCTCTCTCTACCTCTCAGTCTCTCTCTCTCTCCCACTCTCTCCCTCTATCTCTCTTTCTCTCACATTATATCACTCTCACTTATCTCTGTCTCACTCTCTCACTCTCTCTCTCTCACTTGCCCTCTCTCTATGTCTCTCTTGCTCTCTCTCTAGCTTTGAATCTCTCTCCCCCTCTCCCCCTATCTCTCTCAATCTTTCTCTCTCCCCATCTCTCTATTTCTCTCTAACTCCCTCTCTCCCTCTCCCTCCCTCTCTTACTCTCACCCTCTATCTCTCTCTATTTCTCTCGCACTCTCCCTTCGTCTCACACTCTCTTTATCTCTCTCTTCCCCTCCCACCCTCTCTCTATTACCCTCCCACTTTCCCTCCCTCTCGGTCTCTCTCTCTCTCTCCCTCCCTCTCCCTCCCTCTTACTCTCTGGCTTTCTCCCCTTCTCTCTCTATCTCTGTCTCCCACTCTCTCTCTCTTTCTCAGTCTCTCTCACTCTCTCTCTCCATCTCTCCCTCTTCCTCTCTCCCTCTCCCTCCTCTCTCTCTCTGTCTCTCTCCCCTTATCTATATCTCTCTCTCCCTCTCTCATTTTCTCTCACTCTCGCTTTCTCTCGCTCACTCTCCAACTCTCACACACACACTTTCTCTCTCTCTGTCTCTCTCTCTCCCCCACTCTCTCTCGATCTCTCTTTCTCCCTTTCTCTCCCTCTCTCCCCCTTTCTGTCTCTCTCTCATTCTATCTCACTCAGACTCTCTCTCTCTCTCTCTCCCACTCCCTCTATCCCTCCCTCCCTCCCTCTCTTAGATTCTCTCGCTCTCTCTCACTCTCTCTCTCTTTGTCTCACTCTCTCCCCCCTCTGCCCCTCACTCTCTTTCCCTCTCCCTCACACTCTCCCTCTCATTCTTTATCTCTCTCTCACATTCTCTCTAACTCTTACTCTCTATCTCTATCTCACACACACTCTCTCTCCCTCTTCCTTTCTCGCTCTCCCACTCGCTCTCACTTTCTCTCTCTCTGTCTCTCTCACTCTCTCACTCTCTTCCTTTCTCTCTCCCTCTCTCTCTCCGTCTCTCTCACTCCCTCACTCTCTCAGACTCTCTCGCTCTCTCTCTCACTCTCTCTCTCACTTTTTCTCTCCCCCCTCTCCCCCTCTCTGTCCCACTTACTCTCTCCCTCTCTCATTGTCCATCTTTCTCCCTTTATCACTCTCTCTCCCCGTCTCTCTCTTTCTCTATAACTCCCTCTCTCTGCCTCTCAGTCTCTCTCTCTCTCTCTCTCTCTCTCTCACTCTCTCGTTATATCACTCTTACTTATCTCCATCTCACTCTCTGTGTCTCACTCTGTCGCTCCGTCTCTTTCTTCCTCTATCTCTCTCCCATTTCCTCTCTCTCGCTGACTCTCTCTCTCCTCTCTCACTCTTACTCTCTCTATCTCCCTCTCTCTTCATCTCCCTCTCTCTCTCTATCTTTATCTCTCTCATTCTATGTAACTCTCTCTATCTCTCTCTCTCCTTCTATCCCTCTCTTCCTCCCTCTCTCCCTCTCGCTCTCGTTTTCTCCCTCTCTCTTCGTCTCTCTCTCTCTCTCTCATTTTATCTAACTCTCTCTTACTCATTCTCACTCTCTCTCTTCCTCTCTCTCCCTCTCTATTTCTCCCTCTCTCTTTGTCTCTCTCTCTCTCCCTCTCTCCCTCTCCCACTCTCCTTCTCTCTCTTTCTCACTCTCCTTCTGTCATTCTCCTTGCCTCCTCCCTCACACTCTCTCTACCTCTCAGTCTCTGTCTCTCTCCTACTCTATCCCTCTATCTCTCTTTCTCTCACGTTATATCACTCTCACTTATCTTTGTCTCACTCACTCTCTCTCACTTGCCCTCTCTCTATGTCTCTCTTGCTCTCTCTCTAGCTTTGAATCTCTCTCCCCCTCTCCCCCATCTCTCAATCTTTCTCTCTCCCCCTCTCCCCCTCTCTTTCTCAATCTTTCTCTCTCCCCCTCTCCCCCTCTCTTTCTCAATCTTTCTCTCTCCCCCTCTCTCTCTTTCTCTCTAACTCCCCCCTCTCTCTCCCTCTCTTACTCTCACCCTCTAGCTCTCTCTCTATCTCTCCCGCACTCTCCCTTTGTCTCACATTCTCTCTATCTCTCTCTTCCCCTCCCACCCTCTCTCTCGGTCTCTCTCCCTCCCTCCCTCCCTCTCCCTCTCCCTCCCTCTTACACTCTCTGCCTTTCTCCCCTTCTCTCTCTAACTCTCTGTCTCCCACACTCTCTCTCTCGATCTCTCTCACTCTCTCTCCCTCTCTCCCTCTCCCTCTACCTATCTCCCTCTCCCTCCTCCTCTCTCTGTCTCTCTCCCCTTATCTATCTATCTATCTCCCTCTCTCATTTTCTCTCGCTCACACTCTCTCTCGCTCTCTCTCCCACTCTCTCCCACACACATTCTCTCTCTCTGTCTCCCTCTCTCCCTCTTTCCCACTCTCTCTCGATCTTTCTTTCTCCCTTTTTCTCCCTCTCTCCCTCTTTCTGTCTCTCTCTCTCTATTTCTCTCTCTCTCATTCTATCTCACTTTGACTCTCTCTCGCTCTCTCTCTCTTTCTTTCTTTCTCTCTCTCCCACTCCCTCTATCCCTCTCTCACTCCCTCTCTCAAACTCTCTCGCTCACTCTCACACTCTCTCTCTCTTTGTCTTTCTCTCTCCCCCACTCCCCCTCACTCTCTCTCCCTCTCCCTCTCACTCTCCCTCCCTCTCTTTATCTCTCTCTCGCATTCTCTCTAACTCTCTCCATCTCCCACTCTCCCTCTCACCCTCGTTCTCTCTCTTTCTCTATCTCTCTTTCTCTCTCACTCACTCTCTTAATATCTCTCACTCTCCCTCTCTCTCCCCCTCTCTCCCTTGCTCACTCACACTATCTCGCCCATTTTACTCTTTCTCTCTTTAGCTCTCTCTCTACCCCTCCCTCATTCTCTCTCTCAACACCTCTCTCTCCCCCTCTTTTTTTCTCTCTCCCTGTCTCTCTCTTTCTCTCTAACTCCCTCTCTTACTGTCTCTCTCTATCTCTCACTCTCTCCCCATCTCTTGCTCTCACTCTCTCTCTCTCTCTTTCACACTATCCTTATATCTCTTTCTTTCTACCTCTAACATTCTCTCTCTACATCTCACTTTCTCTCTCCCTCTCTACATCTCACCTTCTCTCTCTCACACACTCTCACTCTCTCACTCTCTCACTCTCTCTCCCTCTCTTTATATCACTCCCTCTTATCCATGTCACTCTCTCTCTGTCTCTCCGTCTGTTTCTTCCTTTTCTCTCTTTCCCACCATCTCTCCCTCCCTCCCCCCTCTCTCACTCTCTGTCCCTCTTTGTCTATCTCACTCTCTATATATTTGACTCTCTGTCTCTTGCTCTCTCTCCCTCGTTCTGTCACGCACTCTCTCTTTTATTCTCTCACGCACTCTCTCTTTTGCTCTTTCTCGCTCTCACTCTCCCTCTCTCCCTCCCTCTCTCTCTCTCTCACTCACTCTCTCCCTTGCTCTCTCTCTCTCTCCCCCTCTCCCTCTCTTTCTTTCTCTCCCACTCCCTATCTCACTCTCATTCTCACTCTCCCTCTCCCTCTCTCACTCTCTTTTGCTCCCTCTCACTCTCTCAATCCCCTCTCTGTATCTCACAATATCCTCTTTCTCTGTCTCTCTCTCTCTCTCTTTTCTCACTCTCTCTTTCTCTCTCTCCCTCCCTCTTCTCTCTCACTCTCTCTGTCTCTCTCTCTCCCTCCCTCATGCACAGATTCTTTTGCTCTCTCTCGCCCTCTCTCCCTTTCTCTTTTGCTCTCTCTCGCTTTCTCTGCCTCTCTCCCTCACTCTCTCCCTTGCTCTCTCTCACTCTCTATCGCCCTCTCTCCCTCTTTTTATATCACTCCCTCTTATCTATGTCATGCTCTCTATGTCTCTCCGTATGTTTCTTCCTTTGTCTCTCTTTCCCACCATCTCTCCCTCCCTCCCCCTCTCTCTCACTCTCCATCACCCTCTATGTCTATCTCACTCTCTCTATATTTGACTCTCTGTCTCTCGCTCTCTCTCCCTCGCTCTGTCATGCACTCTCTTTTGTTCTCTCACGTACTCTCTCTTTTGCTCTCTCTCACTCTCACTCTCCCTCTCTCCCTCTCTCTCCCTCTCTCACTCTCATTCTCTCTCTCCCTCTCCGTCTCTATCTCTCTCTCTCTCTCTTTTGCTCTCTCTCACTCTCTCACGCACACTCTCTCTCTCACTCCTCTCTCTTTATCTAACTAGATCATCTCTCTCTCTCTTTATCTCACTCTCTCTTTCTCTCTCTCCCTCCCCCCTCTCTCTCACTCTCTCTCTCTTTTTCTCTCCCTCTCTCATGCACACTTTCTTTTGCTCTCTCTCTCTCTCTCTCCCTTTCTCCATCACTCTCTCCCTTGCTCTATTTCTCTCTTTCCCTCTATCTTTTGCTCTTTTGCTCTCTCTCACTCTCTCTCTCTCGCTCTCTCATGCACTCTCTCTCACTCCCTTCTCTTTATCGCACTCTCTCTTCTCACACACACACACACTCTCTCTCTAACTCTCTTTCCCTCTCCCCCTCTCTCTCTCACGCACTCTCCTATCTCTCTCTCTAACGCACTTTTCTTTTGCTCTCTCTCCCTCTCCCACGCACTCTCGCTCTCTCGCTCTCTCTATCTCTCCCTCTCCCTCATTCTCTCTCGCTATAACTCTCTCTCGCTCTCTCTCCAACTCTCTCACACAATTTCTCTCTCTCTCTTTCTCACTAACTCTCTCTCGATCTCTCTTTCTCCCTTTCTCTCCCTCTCTACCTCTTTCTTTCTCTCTCTATCTCTCTCTCAATATATAACTTCAACTCTCTCTCTCTCTCTCTGTCTCTCTCTCTCTCCCACTCCCTCTACCCCTCTCTCCCTCTCTCTCTTAGACTCTCTCGCTCTCTCTTACTCTCTCTCTCTCTCTCTCTTTGTCTCTCTCTCCCCCCTCTCCGCCTCTCTCTTTGTCTCCCCTCTCTCCCTCTACCCCTCTCTTTGTCTCTCTCTCCCCCCTCACTCTCTCCCACCCTCTCCCTCTGTCTCTCTCTCTCCCACACTCAGTCTCTCACTCTCCCCCCTCTCTCTCCGACTCTCACTCCTTGTCCCTCTCTCTCTCCCCTTCTTGCTCTCTTTGTCTCTCCGTCTCATTCTTTCTTTGTCTCCCTTTCCCACCATCTCTTCCTCCCTCCCCCATCTCTCTCTCTCTCTCACTCTCCCTCACACTCTATGTCAGCTCTCACTCCCTCTCTATATTTGACTCTCTGTCTCCCGCTCTCTCTTTCTCTGGCTCGGTGATGCACTCTCTCTCTTGTTCTCTCACGCACTATCCCTTCTACTCTCTCGCTCTCACTCTCCCTCTCTCGCTCAGTCTCTCCCTTGCTCTCTCTCTCTCCCCCTCTCTCTCTTTCTTTCTCTCCCACTTCCTATCTCATTCTCATTCTCTCTCTCTCCCTCTCTCTCTCTCAATCCCTAGCTCTCTGTCTCTCTATCTCACTCACTCTCTCTCTCTCTCTTTTGCTCTCTCTCACTCCCCATTCTTTATCTCACTCTATCTTCTCTCTCTGTCTCTCTCTCTCTTTGTCTCACTCTCTCTTTCTCTCTCCCTCCCCCTCCCTCCCTTTCTCTCACTCTCCCCTCTCTGTCTCTCTCATGCTCTCTCTCTCTCTCCCTCTCTTTTGCTCTCTCACCCTCTCTCTTTTGCTCTCTCTCGCTCGCTCACTCTCCCTCTCTCCCTCACTATCTCCCTTCCTCTCTCTGTCTCTCTCTCTTTCTCTCCCACTCCCTCTCTCACTCTCCTTCTCTCTCCCCCTCTCTCACTCTCTCTCACTCCCGTTCTCTCTATCTCTCGCTCTCTCTCTCTAATTCTCTCTCCAATTCTATCTCACTCTGACTCTCTCTCTCTCTTTCTTTCTTTCTCTCTCTCCCACTCCCTCTATCCCTCTCTCCCTCCCTCTCTCAGATTCTCTCACTCTCTCTCACTCTCTCTCTCTTTGTCTCTCTCTCTCCCCCTCTCCCCCCAGTCTCTATCCCTCTCACTCTCACTCTCCCTCCCTCTCTTTATCTCTCTCTCGCATTCTCTCTAACTCTTACTCTCTATCTCTATCTCACTCTCTCTCTCCCGCTAAATCTCTCCATCTCCCACTCGCTCTCACCCTCATTCTCTCTTTCTCTCTCTCTCAATATCTCTCACTCTCCCTCTCTCTCCCTTGCTCACTCACACTATCTCGCTCATTTTACTCTCTCTCTCTTTAGCTCTCTCTCTATCCCTCCCTCATTCTCTTTCTCAACACCTCTCTCTCCCCCTCTCTCTTTCGCTCTCCCCGTCTCTCTCTTTCTCTCTAACTCCCTTTCTCGCTGTCTCTCTCTTTATCTCTCACTCTCTCTCCCTCTCTTGCTCTTACTCTCTCTTTCTCTATCACACTATCCTTCTATCTCTCTCTATCTACCTCTAACACACACTCTCTCTACCTCTCACTTTCTCTCTCTCTCACACTCTCTCTCTCACTCTCTCTCCCTCTCTTTATATCACTCCCTTTTATCTATGTCATGCTCTCTCTATCTCTCCGTCTATTTCTTCCTTTGTCTCTCTTTCCCACCATCTCTCCCTCCCTCCCTCCCCCCTCTCACTCTCCGTCACTCTCTATGTCTATCTCACTCTCTCTATATTTGACTCTTTGTCTCTCGCTCTCTCTCCCTTGCTCTGTCACGCACACTCTCTCTTGTTCTCTCACGTACTCTCTCTATTGCTCTCTCTCGCTCTAACTCTCCCTCTCTCTCGCTCTAACTCTCCCTCTCTCCCTTCCTCTCTCTCTCTCGCTCACTCTCTCCCTTGCTGTCTCTCTCTCCCTCTCCCTCTCTTTCTTTCTCTCCCACTCTCTATATATATTTCTCTCTTCTCTCTCTCAATCTCTCTCTCCCTCTCTCCCTCCCTCTCTCTCTCTCTCTCTTGCTCCCTTTCACTCTCTCACGCACTCTCTCTCTCACTCCCCTCTCTTTATCTCACTATATCCTCTCTCTTTCTTTCTCTGTCTCTTTCTCTCTTTATCTCACTCTCTCTTTCTCTCTCTCCTTCCCCCTCTCTCTGTCTCTCTCTCTGCCTCTATCATGCACACTATCTTTTTCTCTCTCTCACTCTCTCCCTCTCTCTTTTGCTCTCTTTCTCTCTCTCCCACTCTCCCTCACTCTCTCCCTTGCTCTCTTTCTCTCTCTCCCTCTATCTTTTGCTCTTTTTCTCTCTCTCTCTTTTGCTCTCTCTTTTGCTCTCTCTCGCTCTATCTCACACTCTTTCTCTCTCTCTTTTGCTCTTTCTCGCTCTCTCACTCCCTTCTCTTTATCTCACTCTCTCTTCTCACACGCACACACTCTCTCTCGCTCTCTAACACACTCTCTTCTCTCTCTCGCTCTCCCACGCACTCTCTCTCTCTCGCACTCTCTATCTCTCCCTCTCTCTCATTCTCTCTCACTATCACTCTCTCTCGCTCTCTCCCACTCTCTCACACAATTTATCTCTCTCTGTTTCTCTCTCACTCTCTCTTTCCCACTCTCTCCCGATCTCTCTTTCTCCCTTTCTCTCCCTCTCTACCACTTTCTTTCTCTCTATCTCTCTCTCAGTCTATCTAACTCTGACTCTCTCTTTCTTTCTCTCTCTCCCACTCCCTCACCCTCTCAGACTCTCTCTCTCTCTTACTCTCTCTCTCTTTGTCTCTCTCTCCCCCTTCTCCCCCCTCTCCCCCTCAGTCTCTCCCCCTCTAACCCTCTCTCTCTGCCCCTCTCCTCATCTCTCTCCTTCTCTCTAAATCCCTCTCCCTCACTCTTTCCCACCCTCTCCCTCTGTCTCTCTCTCCCACTCACACTCTGTCACTCTCTCCCCCTCTCTCTCTTCGACTCTCACCTCTTTCTATCTCTCTCATGCACTCTCTCTCGCTCTCTCTTTTGCTCTCTCTCACTTGCTCTCTCTCCCTCTCTCCCTCACTCTCTCCCTTGCTCTCTCTATCTCTCTCTCTATCTCTCTCTCTCCCTCTCTCTCTCACTCTCTCCATCTCTCCCTCACTCTTTCTTTTGCTCTCTCACGCTCTCCCACGCACTCTCTCTCCCTCTCTCTCTCTATCTCTCCCTTTCACTCATTCTCTCTCACTCTCGCTCTCTCTTGCTCTCTCTCCCACTCTCTCACACACACTGTCTCTCTCTCCCACTCTCTCTCGATCTCTCTTTCTCCCTGTCTCTCCCTGTCTCCCTCTTTCTCTCTCTCTCTCATTCTATCTCACTCTGACTCTCTCTTTCTCTCTTTCTCTCTCTCTTTGTTTCTTTCCCTCTCTCTATCCCACTCTCCTTCGCTCTCTCAAACTCTCTTACTCTCTCTCACTCTCTCTCTCTTTGTCTCTCTCTCTTCCCCCTCTCCCCCTCTCTCTTTCTCCTCCTCACTCTCTCCCCCAATTATCCTCTCTCTCTGCCTCTCTCCCCATCTCTCTCCTTCTCTCTAAATCCCTCTCCCTCACCTCTTCGACCCTCTCCCTCACTCTCTTCGACCCTCTCCCTCTGTCTCTCTCTCTTCCACTCTCGCTCTCTCACCCTCTCCTTCTCTCTCTCTCTCACTCTCACTCCTCGTCCCTCTCTCTCCCTCTCTTTCTCTCTCGCTCTCTCTAACTCCCTCTCTCTCTCTATCTCCCTCTCTATATTTCTCTCTTTCGCTCTCTCTGTCTCTTGTTCTCTCTCTCACTCCCCTCTCTTTATCTAACTATCTCTTCTCTCTCTCTCTCGCTCTCCCTCCCTCTCACTCTCCCTCTCTTTATCTCTCTCTCCCCCTCTCACCCTCTCTCTGCCTCTCTCCCCATCCTTCTCCTTCTCTCTAAATCCCTCTCTCTCGCTCTCTCGCTCTCTCTCACACTCTCTCGCTCAAACACAGTATCTCTCCTTTTCTCTCTCCCCCACCCTCGGCCTCTCTCTCTCCCACTCTCGCTCTCTTACTCTCTCCCTCCCTCTCTCCCACTCTCACTCCTCCTCCCTCTCTCTCTCCCTCCCCCCTCTATTTCTCTGTTCCTCTCTCTCTCTCGGTCTCTCTCTCGTCTCTCTCACTCTCCCTCTCACTCTTCCCCCCTCTCTATCTCTCTCTCGCATTCTCTCTAACTCTTACTCTCTATCCCTATCTTTCTCTCTCGCCTCTCTCCCTCTCGCTCTCTCCCCCCACCCACATTCTCTCTCTCTCTCTCTCTCAATATCTCTCACTCTCCCCCTCTCGCCCTTGCTCTCACACACTATCTCACACTATCTCACCCTTTTTACTCTTTCTCTCTTTAGCTCTCACTCTCTACACCTCCCCCGTTCTCTCTCTCCCACCCTCTCTGCCTCCCTTTCTCGATCTCTCTCTCCCCTTCACTCGCTCTCCCCCTTTCTCTCTTTCTCTCTCTCCCCCCTCTCTCTTTCTCTCTAACCCCCTCTCTCATTGTCTCTCTCTCTCTTTCTCTCTCACTCTCTCTCTTTCACACACTCCTTCTATCTCTCTCTGTCTCCCTCTCCCACTCACACTATCTCTCTCTCTACCTCTTACTTTCTCTCTCCCTATCACACTATCTCTCTCTGCCTCTCACTTTCTCTCTCTCTTACACTCTCTCTCACTCCCTCACTCTCTCTCCATCTTGTTATATCACTCACTCTTATCTAAGTTTCACTCTCTCTGTCTCTCTGTCTCTTTCTTCCTTTGTCTCTCTTCCCACCAGCTCTCCCTCCCTTTCGCCCTCTCTCTCACTCTCCCCCACACTCTACATCTCTCTCAATATTTGACTCTCTGTCTCTCGCTCTCTCTCCCGCTCTCTCACGCACTATCCCTCTCTTGTTCTTTCACGCACTCTCTTCTCTCTTGTTCTCTCAGGCACTCTATCTTTGGCTCCCTCTCGCTCTCTCTCCCTCTCCCTCTCTCCCTCACACACTCTCTCCCTCTCTCTCTTACTTTCTCTTCCCCTCCCTATCTCACTCGCATTCTTTCTCTCACTCTCCCCCTCTTTCTCTTTATCTTCCTCTCTCTATCTCTCGCTCTCTCTCTCTCTCTCTGGCTCCCTCTCACTCTCTCAGGCACTCTCTCTCACTCCCCTCTCTTTATCTCAGTCTATCTTCTCTCTTTGTCTCTCTCTTTATCTCACTCTCTCTATCTCTCTCTTCCAGCCCTCCCTCTCTCTCTCACTCTTTCTGTCTTTCTCTCCCTCTCTCTTTTTCTTTCTCCCGCTCTCTCTCCCACTCACTCTCCCTATCCCTCTCTCCCTTACTCTCTACCGTGCTCTCTCTCTCTCCCTCTTTCTCTCTCTCATTTTCTCTTTCTTTCTCTCGCACTCCCTCTCTCACTCTCATTCTCTCTCTCCCTCTCTCTCTCTCGTTCATTGTATCTCTTGATCTCATTCTTTGTATCTCTCACTCTCTCTCTTTTCCTCTCTCTCATGCTCTCACGCACTCTGTCTCACTCCTCTCTCTTTATCTCACTCTCTCTTCTCACTCCGTCTCTCTCTCTGTATCTCTCTCTCACTCACTCTCTCTCTCCCTCTCCCCCTCTCTCTCACTCTCCTCTCTCTCACTCTCTAACGCACTCTTTCTTTTGCTCTCTCTCGCTCTCCCACGCACACTCTCTCCCCTCTTTTTATCTCACTCTCTCTTACTCTTTCTCTCTCCCCTCTTTTTATCTCACTCTCTCTTTTACTCTTTCTCTCTCCCCTCTTTTTATCTCACTCTCTCTTACTCTTTCTCTCTCCCTCTCATTATATCACTCTCTCATATCTATGTCTCGGTCTCTCTGTCTCTCTGTCTCTTTCTTCCTCTATCTCTCTCTCCCCCACCATCTCCCTCTCTTTCCCTCCCCTTCTCTCTCTCTCACTCTCCCTCTCCCTCTACGTTACTATCACTCTTCCTCTGTCTCTCTCCCTCACACACACACACACTCTCTCTCTTCCTCTCTTTCTCCCTCCCCCTCTCCTTTTCCCTCCTTTATCTCTCTCTCGCTCTCCCTGTCTCTCTCCCCCTTTCTCACTCTCTCTCCCTCTCTCTCCATCTCTCCCTCTTTCTCCCTCTCTCGCTATCTCTCTACCTCTCTCTCATTCTCTCAGACTCCTTCTCTCTCTCTCTTTATCTCTCTCTTTATCTCTCTCTCTCACTCTCTCTCTCTCACTCTCTCTCTCTCGCTCTCACTATCTCACTTTATCTCTCCCTCTCCTTCTCTCCCTCTATCCCTCTCTCCCTCATTCTCTTGCACTCTTTCTCTCTTTTTCTCTCTCTCCCGCTCCCTCCGTCTCTCTCTCCTCTTTCGCTCTCTCTCTCTCTCTCGCTCTCTCACGCACTATCTGTTTTGCTCTTTCTCGCTCTCTCAAGTACTTTCTCTCTCCCTTCTCTTTATCTATGTCTCGCTCTCTCTGCCTCTCTCTTTTTTCTCTGTCTCTTTCTTACCTTGTCCCTCTCTCCCACCCATTGTCTTTCTCCCTCCCCCTCTCTCACTTTCCCTCTCTCTCTCTATGTCTCTCTTATTCTTCCTCTGTCTCTCTCTTTCTCACTCTCTTCATCTCTCTCTCCCTCCCCTCTCTTTCTCCCTCTCTGTGTCTCTCTCCCCCATCTCTCACTCTCTCTCCCTCTCTCACTATCTCTCTCCCCCGTATTCACTCTCTCCTTCTCTCTACGTCTCCCTCTCTCTCCCTCTCTCTATATCTCTCTCCCTCTTTCTCTATCTCTCTCTCTCATTCTCTCTCACTCTTTCTCTCTCTATCTCTCTCTCATATACTCTCCCTATCTCACACACTCTCTCTCCCTCTCTCCCTCTCTCATTCTCTCCGTCATTCTCTCACTCTCTCTATCTCTCTCTCTCTCACACACACACACTCACTCTCTCAATCTCTCTCACTCTCCCTCTCACTCCCCCTTTCACACTCGATCTCTCGCTCCCTCCCCCTCTCTTTCTCTCTCTCCCTGTTTCTTGCTCTCTATCTCGATCTCTCTCTCTCTCCCTGCCTATCACTTTCTCTCTCTCTCTCTATATATATATATATATATCTCCCTCTGTCTCTCTCCCCTTCTCATTTTGTCACTCTCTCTATCTCTCCCTCTCTTTCTTCCTCTCCCTCTCTTTTTCTCCCTCTATCTCCCCCCCCCACATTCTCTCTCTATGTCTTTCTCGCTTTCTCTGTCTCTGTCTCTCGCACTCTCTCACTTTTTCTCCCCCTCTCTCCCTCTCTCCTTCTCTCTCTCCCTCCCTCAGGACATAAGAAAATGACTAACTTGTGATAGAAATTAAATTTTTGAGGTAAGTATATAAATATGAGATGATTATATGTAATTAATTAATTAATTACTAATTAATAATATTATTTACTATAATTTTTGGAAATTACATATAAAATAATATTGATTAATTTAATGTTGATCGATTAGTGAAGCAGAATATTTGATTTATGAAATTAAATAATATTAAATCATTATGAGATAATGATTTGATTTGGTTTATCTAATTTGTTAATTAACAGATAAGCTAATTGATTGAGTGATCAAATAACTCAATTTTGAATTACCTAATATCTAGATATTTATCTGATTAGTATAAATAATAAATTTTAGGATAATTGTAACATAGCATATTAGTATGGCACACTGCAGTTCCATGTTGCACCAATTGTAGTGGGTCCCAGTGCAAAAGCACATTAAATAAATTATTTATTATTTACATCCAAAATTGAAGGGTCTTTAACCTAGAAGATAGAATGTTCTATTAGCCTCAGAGAGTAATCACAAGCTATCCTAAGCTAAGTGAACAATCTGATCGATTAATTGTTAATCGAACTTTGTGAGCTTTGTTTCATAATAGTCATTCCCAAAAATTTCTAGATCTCATGTGTTGAGTACATCTAAAAATAGAAAAGTGTCTTTGGTTTATTCTACGTGCCCACACACATTCTAGTGTGTTTCGAGGATTAGTTTGAAAGATCTAGGTGTGGATCTCGCAGTCTATTGTTCATGGGATTATAAGTTTGTTGTTTGCAAGGACGCTTGATAGACTACAAGAGGTATAATTCATATCTTTGTTTGTCTTAGATTTGATGTATAGATATATAATGGATCCGATGAGAAAAAGTGTTTTTCATTGAAAGATTTTTATTTTTTGGAAATCGGGGCATCGCAATTGTTTTCATTTAATAAATCAATAAAGTTTTATTTTTTCCAAAAAAACCACCATGCCTCCACTGCGCGACGCCATGGATTCCAACATGAACTGCAGACTTTTATTAAGCAAAAGTGAAAGAGGGCGAGGAAAATGTTGCTGAGAAAAAGTCTTCTTCCAATGTTGTTAAGAACAACAAAAGGAAGAAAAACAATGGTAAGGACAAGAGTAAGAACAAAGAGGAAAGAAATCCAAAAGTCACCGAAGGCCAAGAAGAGCAATGGTGACATCAAGCCTAAGGGAAAGTGTTTTCATTGTAGAGTTGAAGGTCACTGGAAGAAAAATTTCAGCAAATATCTCTCTGAGCTGAAAAAGAAAGGTAAATATGATTTAGTTGTACTTGAAGCTTGTTTAATGGAATATGATTTGTCATCCTAGATATTTAATTCAGGAGTCAATAACCATGTATGTTCTTCTTTGCACATGCTTGATTCATCAAGGGAGCTGGCTAATGGCGAGGTGATAATGAGAGCTACCTGTGGTGCGCTCGTGTCAAGAAAATCATTGGGGACAGTCCATTTAAGCTTTGGAAATAATTCAAAATAATTCAGAATTGTTTCTCATGATGATGACATGTATCTATGACATCTTTGGTTGGGACATATTAATCTAGATAGATTAAACCGGTTAACAAAGCATGGTGCTTTGAGAGAACTAAAAGTTGGGACTCTTCCAGTTTGTAGATCTTGTCTAGAGGATAAAATGACCAAGAGACATTTCTTTGGAAAGAGCCAAAGAGCCAAAGAACCATTTGAGCTTGTATATAGTAATGTTTATTGACCGATCAATGTACAAGCTAGAAGTGGATATGAGTATTTTATCACATTTATTTACGACTAGATGTGGTTATACCTACCTAAAGCATAGAAAGTTTGAAACTTTTGGAAAGTTTAAAGACTTTAAAGCTGAAGCTGAAAAGTAATTAGAAAAATCTTTGAAAAAACTTCGATAAGATCGATGTGGTGAATACATAGATTTAGAATTCAAGGATTACCTGCTGGAGTATGGCATTCTATCCCAGCTCACAGCACCTTGAATGCCATAGCAAAATGGTATTTCAGAAAGGAAAAACCAAACCCTGTTGGATATGGTTAGGTCAATGTTAAACTAATCATCACGATAATTATGCACTTCAAACGGAAACCTACATTTTGAATGTAGTACCTTCTAAGTCTATAAGCAAGACACCTTTAGAGTTAGGGAATGGATCCAAACCTAGTTTGTGTCATTTCCGTACATGGGGGGTCCAGCTTACATTCTGAGACCCAAGACTGGAAAGTTAGACTCAAGTTGTGAAGTGTTTATATTTGTTGGCTATGCTCCAGAAACCAGAGGTGGGTACTTTTATAGTCACAAGGATCAAAATATGTTTATATCAACAAATGCCACTTTCCTTAAACACGACTATATGGAAAACTACAAACCTTGGAGCAAAGTAGTTCTAGAAGAATTAGCATCTGATCAGATAAGACAACCTTCATCATGTACTGATAAACGACAAACTACATAAATCAATGTTCCCTTTTAGGAAACCAATGCAATGTCATAGTGGGAGGGTTGTAAGACAACCTATTCAGTATGAACTAGAGGCACACGTTCTAGTGTCATATATTGATAAGGATGGTCCATTAACCTTTAAAGAGACAATGGAAGATCCTGAAAAGGAGAAATGACAAGATGCCATGAACTAAGAAATGGAATAGATGTATTCCAATTCTGTCTGGGAATTTGTAGATCCACCTGAATATGTAAGGGCCATTGGATGTAAATGGATCTTTAAGAAGAAAAGAGGTGCGAATGGAAAACTAGAGACTATCAAGGCACGACTAGTAGCCAAAGACTATGCACAAAGGGAAGGAGTTGATTATAAAGAGACATTCTCTCGTGTTGCCATGCTAAAATCAATCCATATCCTTTTATCCATAACCACTAGTTTAGACTATGAAATATGACAAATGTATGTCAAGATAGCTTTTCTAAATGACTCTTTTGAAGAAAGCATCTATATGATGCAACCTGAAGGTTCGTGAAAAAAGGGAATGGTCAGAGAATATACAAGTTGCGTAAAACCATTTATGGATTAAAGAAAGCATCAAGATCTTAGAATCTTACGTTTGATTAAATTATTAAATCATATGGTTTTGAGCAAAATATTCATGAAGTTTGTGTTTATAATTACATTAAAGATAAGATACTGGTTTTTTAGTTCTTTATGTAGATGATATTCTAATCATTTGAAATGATGTACAAACTTTGTTGAAAGTAAAGAAGTGGTTAGCTAAGCAATTCCAAATAAAAGATTTGGGGGAGGCGAGCCATATTCTATTCATCCAAATCCTAAGGGATAGAAAGAACAAGCTCTTGGCACTTTCTCAGGCATCTTATATTGATAAGGTGCTGGAGAAATACTATATGAAAAATACCAAGAAAGGTCAACTACCGACAAGACATGGAATTGTGCTTTCCAAGGAGCAGTGTCCTAAGACACCTCAGGAGGAAGAGGATATGAGAAAAGTTCCATACGCTTCAGCTATTGGTAGTCTCATGTATGCAATGTTTTGTACGAGACTAGACATTTAATCTGTAGTAGGAATTGTCGATCGTTATCAATAAAATCCTGGTTTAGAACATTGGATTGCATTAAAGCACATTCTCAAGTATCTTCGCAGAATGAGAAATTATATGCTTGTTTATTCAGGTGGAGGCCTGAACCCCATTGTATATACTGATTCTAATTTTCAATCAATTAGAGACAGTCAAAAGTCAACGTCTAGATCAGTATTCACCCTAGGTGGAGGAGCTATAGTCTAGAGATGTATTAAACAATCCACTATGGACGGGGAATATATAGCATCTTGTGAAGCTACCCAAGAATCGGTGTGGCTCAAAAAGTTCTATATTGATCTAGAAGTCATTTCAGATATGGACAAGTCATTGATCATGTACTCTAACAACAGTGGGGCGGTAGCTAATTCTTAAGAATCAAGGTGTCGCAAGAGGGGAAAGCACATTGAGCAGAAATATCATTTTATAAGAGAGATCATGCATTGAGGGGATGTGACTGTTAGGAAGATAGCGTGGGATTAGAACCTGGCTGATCCTTTTACCAAGACACTTCTTGTGAAGTCATTTGATGGTCATGTGCGAAATATGGGGTTGAGAGAGATGTCACATTTGCGTTAGGGGAAGTGAGAGATTTTTAGCCATAGTGCCCTCAAAGCATGTGTTTAGACAATTTTAATATGAAATTAATGAAATTACATTTTTCTTATAATTGTTCTTTTAAATTATTGTTGAATAATATATATATCTAAAAAATTCATATTCATTAACGAGACTATGATCTTGTATAAGTACGAGAAGATTAAGATCATAGATAATGAATAAAATAGTCCATGAAAGCTTTAACGAATGGTTGCTAGTACAGTTCACTAAGTATTATGAATGCATGTGATCTAGATCCGGATCATTGATGTGGATAGACATTTTAGTGAAAGTACTTAATGTAATTAGATTACATAGGACATGACCGATGTAGATTAATATATTATTAACTTATTGCTTATCATAACGATTTAATACAAATTTAAACTAATGATCATATGTAGATCAGTATGAATCTTGAGTAGCCATAAACTCCTCTGCATGTCTAATGTGCCTTTTGATTTACTCGTTAAGGTTTGTTTGTAAAACATACTAGTGACATTATTTTAGAGATTTAGTGGTATGGATGACTGAGAACATTATCTTACAAGATTTGCAATCCAAACTTTTTTAACGGATCGTATATTGGTTCCGTTGAGTGTTAATTCTTGATAAGAATGCTTATTGAGCTCAAATTTATAATACAATTATAAGTTAGTCGTTCACTAGTGAGTTAATGGTACTTAAGGATCAGAAGGTCACAGTAATTTTTACTAGCTCTAATTTACGAATCAATAATTGGAGGACAGCACTACATGAAGTAATTATATCAACTATAATTAAAAAGAGTGTAATTCCATATTTATAGTGAATTAATCTAGTTTATTGAAGCTTAGAATTATGAGTCCATGGTCCCTAAGTCTAGGGAGTGAATATTTCAAGTATGAGAAAAGGACTAGCATGCATAACAAATTAAATATTTGGGGCAAATATATAATTATGAGACAATTATGTCATATTAACTAATAAAAAATTAATTAATAATATTATTTATTTCAATTTTCCGAAATTACAAATAAATAATAATATCAATTAATTTAATGTTGATTGATTAGTGATAAAATATTTGATTTATGATATTAAATAATATTAAATCACTATGGGATAATAACTTGATTTGCATTATCCCACCTGTTAATTAACATATAACATAAGTGATTGAGAGATCAGATAAGTTAATTTTGAATTAATTTATATCTAGATATTTATCTAATTAATATAAATAATAAATTATAGGATAAATGTCATGTGTCACTACAATAATACGTGACACACTATAGTGCCACTCGACACTACAGCGGTTCGTGAGGAACTGTTGATCCACACGGCACACTGCAGTGCCATCCCACTCCATCTCCCCATATCTCCCTATCTACCTCTCTTTCTCACTCTCTCCCTCATACACACACGCGCGCGCGCGCGCGCGCGCACACACACTCTCTCTCTCACACACACTCTCTCTCATTCTCTCTCCCTCTCCCTTGCTCTCACACTCTCTATCTCTATCAATCTTCCTCTCATTATCTCTCTCTCTCTATCTCTATCAATCTTCCTCTCACTATCTCTCTCTCTATCTCTATCAATCTTCCTCTCACTATCTCTCTCTCTATCAATCTTCCTCTCACTATCTCTCTCTATCTCTATCAATCTTCCTCTCACACACACTCTCTCTCTAACGCTCTCTCTCCCTCTCTACCTTACTCTCTCTTACTCTCCCCCTCTCCCTTACTCTCTCTTACTCCTCCTCCCCCTCTCCCCCTTCTCTCTCCCTCTCTCTCTCTATCTCTCTCTCTCTTTCTCTCCCACTCCCACTCTCACTATAATTCTCTATCTCCCTCTCCCTCTCTCTCTCTCATTCTCTCTCTCCCTCTCCCTCCCTTTCTCTCATTCTCTCTCTCTCTCTCCCTCTCTCTCTCTCATTCTCTCTCTCCCTCTCCCTCCATCTCTCTCATTCTCTCTCCCTCTCCCTCCCTCTCTCTCTCACTCGCTCTCTCTCCCTCTCTCTCCCTCTCCCTCTCTCCCTCTCTCCCTTAGTCTCTCCCTCACTCTCACTCTCTCTCTTTCTCTCCCATTCCCTTTCTCACTCTCACCCTCTCCCTCCCTTTCTTTCTCTCTCGCTCGCTCTCTCTCTCCCTCTCCCTCTAGCTCTCTCACACACTCTCTCTTTTGCTCTCTCTCACGCACTCTCTCTCTCCCGTCTCTTGATCTCACTCTCTCTTCTCTCTCTTTCTCTCTCTCTCTCCTCCTCTTCCTTCCTCACTCTCTCTCGCTCTCTCTCTATCTCGCTCTCTCATGCACTCTCTCTTTTGCTCTCTCTCGCTCTCTCATGCACTCTCTGTCCCCTCCCTTTATCTCACACTCTCTCTCCCTCTTTTTATATCACTCTCTCTTACCTATGTCTCGCTCTCTCTGTTTCTCCGTTTCTTTCTTCCTTTTTCTCTCTCTCCCTCCCCGCTCTCTCTCACTCTCCCTGTCTCTATGTCTCTTTCACTCTCTCTCTATATTTGAGTCTCACTCTCACTCTCTCGCTCTATCTCTCGCTCTCTCATGCACACTCTCTTTCTCTCTCTCTCACACACTCTCTCCCTCTATCTCTCTCCCTTTCCCTCTCCCCCTCTCTCCCTTACTCTCTCCCTTGCCCTCTCTCTCTCCCTCTCTCTCTCTCTTTCGCTCCATTTATTTCTCTCCCTCTCCCTCTCTCCCTTACCCTCTCCCTTGCTCTCTGAGTCTCTCTCTCTCACACTTTGTCACACTCTCTCTCTCACTCTCACTCTCTCTCCCTTTCTCTCTCCTTGTCTCTTTATTTCTCTGTCTCTCTCAATCTCACTCTCCCTCCCTCTCTCTCTAACTCTCTATCTCTCTCACACTTTCTCTCTCCCCCTTCTCTCTCTCTTCGTCTCCCTCTCTCTCCCGCTCTCTCCATCTCTCTCTCCCTTTATCTCACTCTCTCTCATTCTCGCTCTCCCTCTCTCTATCTCACACTATATCTCTCTCTCCCTTACTCTCTCTCTCTCACTCTCATTCACTCACTCTCTCTTTGTCTCTCTCTCTCTCTCCTGGTATCTTTCTCTCTATCTCACTCAATCTCTCACTCTCTCTATCTCGCACTATCACTCTCTATCCCTCATCCACTCTCCTTCTCTCTCTCACTTTCTCACTCTCACTCACACACACACACACACTCTCTCTGACTCAGATTGTCTCTCTCTCCGTCTCTCACTTTCATTATCAGTCCCTCTTTGTATCTCTTCTCTATCTCCCCCTCTCACTATCTCACTCTCTCTTTTCTCTCTCTCTCGATCTCTCTCTCTTTATCACTCTCTCCCTTTCTCTCTCTCTCATTCTATCTCTCTCCCTCTCCCTCCCTCCCACTCTCTCTCTCCCTCTCTGTCTCTCTAACTCTCTCACTCTCTCCCTCTCCCTCTCTCTCTGTCAGTCACTCTTCTCTCTCACTTTCTCACTCTCTCTTCTCTCTCTCTCTCACTCACTCTCTCTCCCTCTCGTTATATCACTCCCTCTTACCTATATCTCACTCTCTCCATTTCTTTCTTCCTCTATGTCTCTCTCTCCCTCCCATTTCTCCTTCCCCCTCTCTCTCGCTCTCTCACACACTCTCTCTTTGGCTCTATCTCGCTCTCTCCCTCCCTATCCCTCTCCCCCTCTCTCCCTCACTCTCTTCCTTACTCTCTCACTCACTCTCTCTCCCTCTCTCTTTCTCTCCCACTCCCTTTCTCACTCTCATTCTCTCTCTCTCCCTCTCTTTGTCTCTCTCTCTCACTCCATTTCACTCTCGCTCTCGCTATCTCTCCCCCTCCTCTCTCTCTCTCTCGCTCACTCTATCTATCTCTCACTCCCTCCCTCTCTCCCTCCCCTCTCTCTCACTCTCCCTCTCTCTCTATGTCTCTCTCACCCTCTCTCTCTCCATCCCTCTCTATCTATCTTTCTTTCTCCCTCTCTCTCCTTCTCTTTCTCTCATTCACTCAATCTCGTACTATCCCTCTCTCCCTCTACCTCTCGCCCTCTCACTCTCTCATTTTCTCTCACTCACACACACACACACTCCCTCACTTTCTCTCTCTCACTCTCCCTCGCTCGGTCTCTCTCTCCCTCTCCCACTGTCTCTGACTCCCATTCCCTCTCTATCTCTATATCGCCCTCATTCTCACTCTTTCTATCTCGCACTATCACACTCTCCCTCTACCTCTCTCCCCCTCTCTCTCTCGTTCTCTCACACACTCTCTCTCTATCAGTCTCTTACACACACACATACTCTCTCTCTTAATCTCTCACCCTCTCTCTCTCCCATTTTCTCTCTCCTGCTCTGTCTATCTCTCTTGCACTCCCTATCACTCTTTCTCTCTCTTTCTCTATCTCTCTCTCTCTCTCTCGCTCTATCTATCTCTCACTCCCTCCCTTTCTCTCTCCCTCTTTGTCTTAGTAAGTCTGTCTCTTTGTCCCTATCTTTCATGCTCACTCTCAATGTCTCCCTTTCTTTATCTATCCCCCTCTTGTTATCCGACTTTCTCTTTTCTCTCTCTATCTATCTCTCTATCACTCTATATCTCTATCTCTCTGTCTGTCTCTTTCTCTTACTCTCTCTCTATCAGTCTCTCTCTATCCCACACACTCTCTCCTCTCACTCTCTCGCTCTGTCACCCTCCCTCACTCTCACTCCCTCTCTCTCTATATCTCACTCTCACTCCCTCTCTCTCTCCTCCTCCCACTCTCCTTCTCTCCCTCGCTCTATCACACTCTTTCCCTCTCTCATTTCTTCTCTCTCTTCGTCTCCCCCACTCTCTCTCCCTATCTTGCTCTCTCTCTCTCTCTTTCTCTCTCACTCCCTCCCGCTCTCTCTTCCTCTATCTTTCTCCCTCTCTCTCACTTTCTCTCTCTGTCTTCCCCTCTCTCTCCCCCTCCCACTCTCTTGCTTCCTCCCTCTCTCTCTCACTCTCTCTATCTCATTCCTCCCTCTCTCACTCTCTCTCCCTTTCTCTCCGTCTCCCTCCCTCCCTCTCTCTCTCTCATTCTCTTTCACTCTTACTCTCTCTCTCGCTCTCGTTCTCTCTCCCACTCTCACTCTCCCTCTCCCACTCTCACTCTCTCCCTCATTCTCTCGCTCTCTCTATCTCTCTCTCTCCCATACACAAACACACTCTCTCTCACTCCCCCTCTCTTTCTCCCACTCTCACACACTTTCTCTCCCTCTCTCCCCCTCTCTTTCTCACTCACTCTCTCTCCATCTTTCTCTGTCTCTCTCTTTCAGTGCCTATCACTTTCTCTCTCCCTCCCTCTCTATCTCTCTCCCTATGTCTCTCTCTCCCCCTCTCATTATGTCACTCTCTTTGTCTCTCCCCCTCTCTCTTCCTCTCCTTATCTTTCCTTCCCCCACTCTCTCTCTATGTCTTTCTCGCACACACACACACTCTCTCTTAATCTCTCTCCCTCTCTCTTTCACTCTCTCTCTCTCTCTCTCTCACTCTATCTATCTCTCTCGCACTCCCTATCGCTCTTTCCCTCTCTTGCTCTCGCTCTCTCTCACCCCCCTCTCTCTCGCTCTGTCTATCTCTCACTCCCTCTATTTCTCTTTCATTCTTTGTCTCAGTCAGTTAGTCTGTCTCTCTCTATCTTTCTTGCTCATTCTCTCTGTTTCCCTTTCTCTATCTATCCCCCTCGTTAACCCTTTTTCTCTTTTCTCTCTCGATCACTCTCTCTATCTCTCTCTCTCTCTTACTCTCTCTCCCTTTCCCTATCTCCTCTCACTCTCTCGCTCTCACACCCTCTCTCTATCTCTCTCTCTCCATCCCCCTCTATCTATCTATCTTTGTTTCTCCCTCTCTTTGCTTCTCTCCCTCTCTCATTCACTCTCTCTCTATATCTCACTCTCACTCTCTCTCTTCTTCTCCCACTCTCCCTCTCTCCCTCTCTCCCTCGCTCTATCACCCTCTTTCGCTCTCTCTCTTTCTCTCTCCCCCTATCTCTTTCTCTCTCACTCCCTCCATCTCTCTCTCACTCCCTCCCTCTCTCTCTTTCTCTCTCTGTCTTCCCCTCCCTCTCTCTCGCCCTCCCCCCTCTCTCACTCTCTCTCCCTTTCTCTCCGTCTCCGTCTCTCCCTCCCTCTCTCTCATTCTCTCTCACTCTCACTCTCTCTATCTATCTCTCTCTTTCTCTCACACTCTCTCTCACTCTCGCTCTCTTTCCCACACACACACACTCTCTCTCTCTCTCTCCCACACACACACACTCTCTCAATCTCTCTCACTCCCCGTCTCTCTCTCTCCCTTTCACACTCTCTCCCCTCTCTTTCTCTCTCTCCCTTTTAAATTTTTGGAAACTGTGGCGTCACAATTGTTTTCGTTTTATGAATCAATAATTTTTTTTAAAATGATCATGCCTCTATCATGCAATGTCATCGATTTCATAACCCATAATGGATGTGCACTAAGCTAAAGTGAACAATCTGATCGATTAATTATTAATCGAAGCTCTGTGAGTTTTGTCTCACAATAGTCATTCTCTAAAAATCTCTAGATCACATGTGTTGAGTACATCTAGAAACAAAAAAGTGTCTTTGGTTTATTCTACGTGCCCCCACACGTCCGAGTGTGTTTGAGGATTGGCTTGGAAGATCTTTGTGTGGATCTCACAATCTGTTGTTCGTGGGATTACATGTTCATTGTTTGCAAGGATGCTTGATAGACTACAAGAGGTATTTTTCATATCTTTGTATGTCTTAGATTTGATGTATAGATATATAATGGATCCGATGAGGAAAAAGTGTTTTTCATTAAAAGTTTTTTATTTTTTAAAAACCGTAGTGTCGCAATTATTTTCGTTTAATAAATCAATAAAGTTATATTTTTTTAAAAACCACCACGCCTCCACTGCGCAACGCCACCGACTCCAACATGAACTACAGACTTTTATTAAGCAAAAGTCAAAGAGGGCGAGGCAAATGTTACTGAGAAAAAGCCTTCTTCCAATGTTGTTAAGATCAACAAAAGGAAGAAAAACAATGGTAAGGACACGAGTGGAAAGAAAGCCAAAAGTCAGCCAAGGCCAAGAAGAACAAAGGTGATATCAAACCCAAGAGAAAGTATTTTCATTGTGGAGTTGAAGGTCACTCGAAGAAAAACTATAGCAAGTATCTCTCTGAGCTGAAAAGGAAAGGTAAATGTGATTTACTTGTACTTGAAACTTGTTTAGTGTAATATGATTTGTCATCCTGGATATTAAATTCAGGAGTCAGTAACCATGTATGTTCTTCTTTGCACATGCTTGATTTGTCAAGGGAGCTGGCTAATGGCGAGGTAATAATGAGAGCTACCTATGGTGCGCTCATGTCAGCAAAACCATTGGGGACACTCTGTTTAATCTTTGGAAATAATTCAGAATAATTCAGAATTATTTCTCATGATGATGACACATATCAAAGCATGGTGCTTTGAGAGAACTACAAGTTTGGACTCTTCTAGTTTGTGAATCTTGTCTAGAGGATAAAATGACCAAGATATATTTCTTTGCAAAGGACCAAAGAGACAAAGAACCATTTGATCTTGTTCATAGTAATGTCTATGACCAACCAATGTACAAGCTAGAGGTGGGTATAAGTATTTCATCACATTTATTTACGATTACTCTAGATATGGTTATACTTACCTCAAACATAGACAGTGTGAAACTTTTGGAAAGTTTAAAGACTTCAAAGTTGAAGCTGAAAAGAAATTAGGAAAATATTTGAAAACACTTTGATAAGATCGATGAGGTGAATACTTAGATTTAGAATTCAAGGATTACCTGCTGGAGTATGCATTATATCCCAACACACAACACCTGGAACACCACATCAAAATGGTGTTTCAGAAAGGAGAAACCAAACCCTATTGGATATGATTAGGTCAATGTTAAGCTAATCATCATGACCACTAACATTCTGGGGTTATGCACTTCAAATGGAAACCTACATTTTAAATGCAATGCCTTCGAAGTCTATAAGAAATACACCTTTAAAGTTATGGTATGGATCCAAACTAGTTTACGTCATTACCATACATGGGGGTGTCCAGCTCACGTTCTTAGACCCAAGACTGGAAAGTTAGACTCAAGTTGTGAAATGTTTATATTTGTTGACTATGCTCCAGAAACCAGAGGTGGGTACTTTTATAGTCACAAGGATTAAAATGTGTTTGTATTGACAAATGCACATGTCCTAGTGTCAGATATTGATAAGGACAATCCATTAACTTTTAAAGAGGTGATGGAAGATCCTGAAAAGAAGAAATGACAAGATGCTATGAACCAAGAAATGGAACTCATATATTCCAATTTTGTCTGGGAACTTGTAGATCCACCTGAAGATGCCAAGGCCATTGGATGTAAATGGGTTTTTAAGAAGAAAAGAGGTGCAGATGGAAAAGTATAGACTATCAAGGCACGGCTAGTAACCAAAGGCTATGCACAAACGGAAGGAGTTGATTATGAAGAGACATTCTCTCGTGTTGCCATGCTAAAATCCATTTACATCCTTTTATCCATAACCGCTAGTTTAGACTATGAAATATGGTAAATGGATGTCAAAATAGCTTTTCTGAATGGATCTTTTGAAGAAAGCATCTATATGATGCAACTTGAAGGGTTCGTGAAAAAGGAGAATGATCAGAAAGTATACAAGTTTCTTAAAACCATTTATGGATCAAATCAAGCATCGAGATCTTAGAATCTTACCTTTGATTAAATTATTAAATCATATGACTTTGAGAAAAATGTTCACGAAGCTTGTGTTTATAAATATATTAAAGATAAGATACTGGTTTTTTTAGTTTTTTATTTGATGATATTCTACTCATAGGAAATGATGTAAAAACTTTGTTGAAAGTAAAGAAGTAGTTAGCTGAGAAAAGCCAAATAAAATATTTGGGGGAGACGAGCTATGTTCTACGCATTCAAATCCTAAGGGATAGAAAGAACAAACTCTTGGTACTTTCTCAGGCATCTTATACTGAAAAGGTACTAGAGAGATTCTCTATGAAAAATGCCCAGAAAGGTCAACTACCGATAAGACATGGAATTTTCCTTTCCAAGGAGTAGTGTCCTAAGACACCTCAGGAGGAAGAGGATATGAGAATAGCTTTAGCTATTGGTAGTCTCATGTATGCAATATTTTATACGAGACTAGACATTTATTCTGTAGTAGGAATTATGAGTCGTTATCAACCAAAACCTAGTTTAGAACATTGGATTGTAGTAAAGCACATTTTCAAGTATCTTCGCAGAACAAGAAATTATATCCTTGTTTATTTAGGTAGAGACCTGAAGCTCATTGGATATACTGATTCTAATTTTCAATCAAATAGAGATACTCAAAAGTCAACGTCTAGATCAGTATTCACCCTAGGTGGATGAGCTGTAGTCTAGAGATGTATTAAACAATCCACTATGGAAGCCGAAAAAATATATAGCAGCTTGTGAAGCTACGAAAGAATCGGTATGGCTCAAAATGTTTTACACCAATTTAGAATAGTTCCAGATATGGACAAGCCACTGATCATGTACTGTGACAACAGTGGGGCGGTAGCTAATTCTTAAGAACTAAGGAGTCACAAGAAGGTACTTTATATAATTAGATTATATAGGACATGACTGATGTAGATTATAATATTTATTTACCTACTTACACATTAAAACTGATGATCATATGTAGGTCAGTCTGAATCCTAAGTAGCCATGAACTCCTATGCTACTGTGTATTTTAATTTACTCGTTAAGGTTTGTTTGTAAAACAAATTAGTGACTTTTAATTCTGGATAAGAATGGTTATTGAGTTCAAATTTATAGTACAATTATAAATGGCTGTTCACTAGTGAGTCAATGGTACTTAAGGATAAAAAAGTCATGGTAATTTTTACCAGCTCTAATATACGAACCAATAATTGGAAGATAAAAATACATGAAGTGAGTATATCAATGGTCTACATTATATATTCTATAATTACGAAGAGTGCAATACCATATTTATAGTGGAGTAATAATAAAATTAATAAAGAAAATTATGTAATTAAAGAGTTTAATTATTAATATGGTTTATTGAAGCTTAGAATTATGGGTCTATGGTTCCTGAGTCACCTCCGTACTACACAGTCTAAAGAGTGAATATTTTAAGATATGACAAAAGGACTAGCTTGCATAACAAATTAAATTTTTGGGGAAAGTATATAATTATGAGACAATTATGTCATATTAATTAATTAAGAATATTATTTATTGTAATTTTCAGAAATTACAAATAAATAATAATATTAATTAATTTAATGTTGATCGATTAGTGAGACAGAATTTTTTATTTATGAAATTAAATAATATTACCTCTCTCCTTACCTCCCTCCCTGCCTCTCTCTCTCTCTCTCTCTCTCCTTACCTCCCTCCTTGCCTCTCTCTCCCTCTCTCTTCCTCCCTCCCTCTCTGACAATTTCTCTTTCCCTCTCTGACACTTTCTCTCTCCCTCTCTCCCTCTCTCCCAGTCTCACACCCATTCTCTCTCTCTGTCTCTCATGCACGCACACACACACTATCTGTCTATCTCTCTCTCTGTCTATCTCTCACACTCTTTGCTTCTTCACATGCACTCCATCTCTCTCTATCTGGCTCTCACTCTCTCACAATCTCTCTCCCCCTCTCACAATCTCTCTCTCAATCCCTCTCTAACTCTCTTGCTCTCTCTCTCGTTCTCTCACTCTCTCAATCTCTCTTATCTCTTTCTCTCTCTCTTCCCTATCTCTCTCGTTATCTCCCCATCTCTCTTTCCCTCTTTCTCTTGCTCTCTATCTCTCTCACTCTCTCTATCTCTCTCTCCCCCTCTTTCTCAATCTCTCTCTCCCTATCTATCTCTCGTCTCTCAATCTCTCAATCTCTCCTTCTCTCTCTAACTCTCAGGCTCTCTCTCTCGTTGTCTTGCTTTCTCACCCTCTCTTCTCTCTCTTAATCTCTTACTTCTCTCTCTTAATCTCTTACTTCTCTCTCTTAATCTCTTACTTCTCTCCCTCTCTCCCTTGTTATCTCTCTCTCCCCCTCTTCCTCCCTCCCTACCACCCTCTCTGCCTCTGTCTCCCACTCTCTTCCTCCATCCCTCTCTGACACTTTCTCTCTCCCTCTCTCTCTCTCTCACACACACACTCTCTCCCCCTCTCTCTCACATACACACACTATCTATCTCTCTATCTCTCTCTTTCTCTCTCTAACAATCTTTGTTTCTTCATACACACTCCCTCTCTCTCGCTCTCACTCCCTCTCTCTTTCTCTCTCTATCACACTCTCTCTCATCCTCTCTCTGTCACTCACTCTCTCTCATAAACACTCTCTCTCTCTCTCATCCTTTATCTCTTTCTCATTCACTTTCTCTCACATAAACTATCTCTCTATCTCTCTCACTATCTATCTCTCTTTCTCTCTCTCCCCCTCTCATTATCTCATTCTCTTTTCTCTCTCTGTCTCTCTCACTCTCTATCTCTCTCCTCCCTCATTCCCCCTCTCTCACTCTCTCCCTCTCTCTTTCCATATCTCTTTATCACACACTATCTCTCTCGTTATCCCTCTCTCTCTCTTTCTCTCTCTCACTCTCTTTATCTCTCTTTCTCTCTCTCCCTCCCTACCTCTTTCCCTCTCACCCACTCTTCCTTCCTCCCTCTCTCTGTCTCTCGGTCTCTCTCATTCTCTCTCTCTCCCTCTCACTCTCTCTCTCTCTCACACACACACACTATCTCTCTTGCTCCCTCACTCTCTCTGTTTCTCTCTCACTCTCTTTCTTTCTTCTCTCACTCTCTTTCTCTCTCTCCCACTCTCACACACTCTCTCTCCCTCTCTATCTCTCTTATTCTCTCTCTCCTTCTCTCTCTCTTTGTATATCTCTCTCTTCCTCTCCCTCTCCTTACTCTCTCTCCTCTCCCTCTCTTAAAATCTCTCTCTCTTATTCTCCCACTCTCTCTTCTCTCTCTCTGTCTTGTTCTCACTCTCTCTTCTCTCTCCCTCTCTTCTCTCTCGCTCTACTCTCTTTCTTACTCTTACTCTCTCTCTTCTCTCTCTCTCTCCCTCTCTCTCATTATCTCTCTCTATCTATCTCTCTCCCCCTCTGTCTCTTAATCTCTCTCTGTCTCTCTCTCTGAATCTCTCTGTCTCTCTCTCACTCTCTTTCTTTCTTTACTCTCTCTCTCCTCATTCTCTCTCTCATTTTCTCATTCATAATCACTCTCTCTCCCCCTCTGTCTCTTAATCTCTCTCTGTCTCTCTCTCTGAATCTCTCTGTCTCTCTCTCACTCTCTTTCTTTCTTTACTCTCTCTCACCTCATTCTCTCTCTCAAAATCTCTCTCTCTCTCCTTCTCTGTGTGTGTCTCTTGCTCTCTCTATCGCTCTCTAATTATATCCCTCTCACTTTCTCTCTTTAGCATTCTCTCTTTCTCTCATTCTCTATCACTCTCTCTCTATATCTCTGTCTCCCTCTATCTCTTAAATTATCTTTGTCTCTCTCTCTTAATCTCTCTGTCTCTGTCTCTCACTCTTTCTTTCTTCACTTTCTCTCTCCTCATTCTCTCTCTCAAAATCTCTCTCTCTCTCTCTCTTTCTCTGTGTGTGTCTCTTGCTTTCTGTGTCTCTCGTTCTGTCACTCTCTGACTCTCTCTTCTCTCACTTCTATCTCTATCTTTCTTGTTTTGTCTCTTGCTCTTTCCCTCTTTCTTCTCCCTTTCTCTCTTCTCTGTTTCTCTCTCACTTCTGCACACACACTCTCCCCCCCTTTCCCTCATTCTCTCTTCTTAGTCTCTCCCTTCCCCAATCTCTCTCTCACTATCTCTCTTTCTTTCTTTCTCTCGCCCTCTATCACTCTCTCTCTATGTCCCACTCTCTCTTAATCTCTCTCAATCTCTCTCTGTCTCTCTCTCTAACTCCCATTCCCTCTCTCATTCGCTCTCTGTCTCACTCTTTTTCCTCTCTCTCTCTCTCCCTCCCTCTATCTCTCACTCTCCCTCCCTCCCTCCCTCTCTCCCCCTCTCTCTTCCTTCCTCTCTCTGACTTTTTCACTCTCCCTCTCTCGCTCTCTCCCTCTCTCACTCTATCCCTCACTCTCACACTATCTCTCCCTCTATTTCTCTTTCCCTCCTTCCCCCTCCCTCTCCCTTCTCCCTCTTATTCTCTCTCTGTCTGTGTCTCTCTCTCCCTCTCTCTCCTCACTCTCTCTCCTTCTCTCTCTATAAAAATCTCCTTCTCTCTCAAAATCTCTCTCTTTGTCACTCTTTCTCTCACGTTCTCTCACTCTCTCAGTCTCTATTCTCTCTCTTCTATCTCTCTCTTTCTTATTTTTTCTGTAGCCCTCTCCCTCACTCTTTTCCCTTTCTCTCTTATCTCTTTCTCTCTTCCGCACTCTCTCACTCTATCTCTCTCTCTCTCCTCTCTTTCTCTCTATGTGACTCTTGCTCTCTCTCTCCCTCTCTCATTCTCTCTCTCAAAATATCTCTCTCTCTCATTATATCCCTCTCACTTTCTCTCATTCTCTCTGTCTCTCTATCTTTCATTCTCTATCACAATCTCTCTCTCTCCCTCTCTCTCTCTTTCTCTCTCTCACGCACGCTCTCACTCTCACTTTCACACACTCTCTCTCTATCACTCACTCACTCACTCTCACACACATTGTTTATCTCCCCTCTATCTCTCTTATTTTCTTTCCTTCTCTCTCTCTTTATGTATCTCTCTTTCCCTATTTCCTCTCTCTCTCCTTGCTCTCTCTCTCTCCCTCTATCCTCTCTCTCTCAAAATCTCTCCCTCTCTCGCTTGTTCTCTCACTCTGTCACTCTCTCTTTTCTCTCTCTTTCTTATTCTCACTCTCGATCACTCGTTCTCTCACTCTCCAACTCTCTCTCTGCTCTCTCTCCCCTCCCTCTCTCATTATATCCCTCTTACTGTCTCTCTATCTCTCTCTTTCTCTCTCTTAATCTCTCTCTGTCTCTCTCTTAATCTCTCTAACTCTCTTTCCTTCTTCACTCTCTCTCTAACTCCTCATTCAATCTCTTAAAATCTCTTTCTCTCTCTTTCTTTCTCTTTGTCTCTCTCTCTCTCTATCCCTCTCTCATTCTCTCTCTCAAAATCTCTTTCCCTCCCTCTCTCTCAATATATCCCTCTCACTTTCTCACCTTCTCTCATTCTCTCATTCTCGCTTTCTCACTTTCTCTCATTCTCTCACTCTCCCTCTCTCTCTTAATCTCTCTCTATCTCTCTCTCACACTTAATCTCTCTGTCTCTCTCTCACTCTCTTTCCTTCTTCACTCTCTCCCATCATTCTCTCTCTCAAAATCTCTCTCTCTCTCTCATTATATCCCTCTCACTTTCTCTCATTCTCTCTTTCTCTCTATCTTTCATTCTTTATCACAATCTCTCTCTCCCTCTCTGTCTTTTTCTCTCTCTCACGCACTCTCTCACTCTCACATTCACACACACACACTCTCTATCACTTACTCACTCACTCTCATTCTAGTTCTTCCACTCCCTCTCGCTCCCTCCCTCCCTCCCTCAATCTCTCTCATTCTCTCTCTCACACTCACTCTCTCTCTCCATCTCTATCTCTCGTTATCTCTCTCTCTCTTTCTCTCTCACTCTCTGTATCTCTTTGTCTCTCTCTCTTCCTCCCTCCCTTTTTCCCTCTCACTCACTCTTCCTTCCTCCCTCTTTCTCTCCATATCTCTTTCTTATCTCTCTCTCTCTGACTCTCACACACGCTGTTTCTCTCCCCTATAACTCTCTTATTCTCTTTCCTTCTCTCTCTCTTTGGGTATCTCTCTTTCCCTCTTTCCCTCTCTCTCTCCTTACTCTCTCTCCCTCCCTTTATCCTCTCTCTCGAAATCTCTCCCTCTCTCGCTTGTTCTCTCACTCTGTCACTCTCTCTTCTCTCTCTCTTTCTTATTCTCACTCTCGATCTCTCGATCTCTCACTCTCTCTTGTACTTCTCTCTCTCTCCAACTCTCTCTCTCTGCTCTCTCTCCCCTCCCTCTCTCATTATATCCCTCTCACTTTCTCTCTATCTCTCTCTTTCTCTCTCTTAATCTCTCTCTTAATCTCTCTGTCTCTCTCTAACTCTCTTTCCTTCTTCACTCTCTCTCTAACTCTTCATTCTCTCTCTAAAAATCTCTCTCTCTCTCTTTCTCTTTCTCTCTCTCTCTATCCCTCTCTCATTCTCTCTCTCAAAATCTCTCTCCCTCCCTCTCTCTCAATATATCCCTCTCACTTTCTCTCTTTCTCTCATTCTCTCATTCACCCTTTCTCTCATTCTCTATCACTCTCTCTCTCTATCTCTCTCCCTCTCCCTTTCTCTCTCTTAATCTCTCTCTGTCTCTCTCTCACACTTAATCTCTTTGTCTCTCTCTCACTCTCTTTCTTTCTTCACACTCTCTCCCCTCATTCTCACTTTCAAAATCTCTCTCTCTCTCTCTCTCTCTCTCATTATATCCCTCTCACTATCTCTCATTCTCTCTTTCTCTCTATCTTTCATTCTTTATCACAATCTCTCTCTATCTCTCTCCCTCTCTCTTTCTCTCTCTCTCACGCACTCTCTCACTCTCACTTTCACACACTCTCTATCTCTATCACTCACTCACTCACTCACTCTCGTTCTAGTTCTTCTACTCCCTCTCGCTTGCTCCCTCCCTCCCTCCTTCCCTCCCTTTCTCTATCTCTCTCATTCTCTCTCATTCTCTCTCTCACTCACACACACTCTCTCTCCATATCTCTCTCCCGTTATCTCTCTCTCTTTCTCTCTCACTCTCTGTATCTCTTTGTCTCTCTCTTCCTCCCACCCTCTTTCCCTCTCACGCACTCTTCCTTCCTCCCTCTTTCTCTCCATATCTCTTTCTTATCTCTCTCTCTCTGACTCTCACACACACTGTTTCTCTCCCCTCTAACTCTCTTATTCTCTTTCCTTCTCTCTCTCTTTGTGTATCTCTCTTTCGCTCTTTCCCTCTCTCTCTCCTTACTCTCTCTCCCTCCCTCTATCCTCTCTCAAAATCTCTCCCTCTCTTGCTTATTCTCTCACTCTGTTACTCTCTCTCTTTCTTGTTCTCTCTCACATTCTCTCACTCTCTCTTCTCCTTCTCTCTCTCTCCAACTCTCTCTCTGCTCTCTCTATCCTTCTCTCTCTCTCATTATATCCCTCTCACTTTCTCTCTATCTCTCTCCTTCTCTCTCTTAATCTCTCTCTGTCTTTCTCTTACTCTCTCTATCTCTCTCTAACTCTCTTTCCTTCTTCACTCTCTCTCTCACTCCTCATTCTCACTCTTAAAATCTCATTCTCCCTCTTTCTCTTTGTGTCTCTTGCTCTCTCTCTCTCCCTCTCTCATTCTCTCTCTCAAAATCTCTCTCCCTCCCTCTCCCTCAATATATCCCTCTCACTTTCTCTCATTCTCTTATTCTCTTATTCTCTCTTTCTCTCATTCTCTATCACTCTCTCTATCTCTCTCCCTCTCCCTCTCTCTCTTAATCTCTCTCTGTCTATCTCTCACTCTTAATCTCTGTGTCTCTCTCTCTCACTCTCTTTCTTTCTTCACTCTCTCTCCTCATTCTCTCTCTCTCTCTTTCTCTTTCTACTTGTGTGTCTCTTACTCTCTCTCTCGCTCATTCTCTCACTCTCTCACTCTCTCTTCTCTCTCTTCTTTCTCTCTTTTTCTTATTTTCTCTCTTTCTCTCTCCCTCTTTCTTCTCTCTTTTTCTCTTCTCTCTCTCTCTCGCTTCCGCACTCTCTCTCTATTTCTCTCACTTACTCTCTCTCCTCTTTATCTCTTCCCCAATCTCTCTCTATTTCTCTGACTATCTCTATCTCCTCTTTATCTCTTCCTCACTCTCTCTCACTATCTCTTCCTCAGTCTCTCTCTCAAAATCTGTCTCCCACACACTCTCTCATTATATCCCTCTGACTTTCTCTCTTTCTCTCATTCTCTCATTCTCTCTTTCTCCTATTCTCTATCACCCTCCCTCTCTATCCCTCTCCCCCTCTCTCTTAATCTCTCTTTGTCTCTCTCTCACTCTCTTTCTTTCTTCACACACACTCTCTCTCCTCATTCTCTCTCTCAAAATCTCTCTCTCTCTCTCTTTCACCCTGTGTGTCTCTTAGTCTCTCTCTCATTCTCTCACTCTCTCACTCTCTCTTCTATCTCTTATATCTCTCTCTGTCTCTCTCTTCCCCAATCACTCTCTCACAATCTCTCTTTCTCTCTTTCTTTCTTTCTCTCGCTCTCTATCACTCTCTCTCTATCGCTCTCTTCCTCCCTCCCTTTCTGACTTTTTCTTACTCCATCTCTCGCTCTCTCCCTCTCTCACTCTCTCCCTCTTTCTCATACTATCTCCCTCTCTCTCCCTCCCTCCCTCCCACTCTCTTCTCTCTCTTATATCTCCCTCTTTCATGTTTTCTCTCTACCTCTCTCCCTCTTTCTTCTCTATTTCTCTCTTCTCTCTCTCGCTTCCGCACTCTCTCTCTCGTTCCCACTCACTCTCTCTTCTCTCTCTCTTTCCCAATCACTCTCTCACTATCTCTCTTTCTCTTTTTCTTTCTCTCACTCTCTATCACTCTATCTCTGACCCTCTCTGTCCCTCTCTCTTAATCTCACTTCGTCTCTCTCTCTCTCTATCTCATTTTCTCGCTCTCTCACTCTCTTTCCTCTCTCTCTCTCTCTCTTTCTCCCTTGTCTCTCTCGTTATCTCTCCCTCCTTCCCTCTATCTCTCGCCTTGCCTCTTCCTCCATCCCTCTCTGACTTTTTCTCACTCCCTCCCTCGCTCGCTCTCTCCCTCTCTCTCTCACTCTCTTTCTTACTTCACTTTCTCTCTCTCTCACTCTGTCTCTTTCCTCTCTCTCTATCTTTCTCCCCTCCCTATCTCCCTCACGTAATCTCTCTCTCTCCCTCCCTCCCTCCCTCCCTCCCTCCCTTCCTCTCTCTCCTTCTCTCTTCTTCCCTCCCTCTCTGACTTTTCTTTACTCCCTCTTTCGCTTTCTCCCTCTCTCACTCTCTCCCTCTCTCTGGTACTATCTTTCTCTCTCTCCCTCCCTTCCCCACTCTCCCTCTTTTCTCTCTTATTCTCTCTCTTCTTCTCTCACTCACTGTGTCTCTCACTTTTTCTCTCTCTCACTGTGTCTCTCACTTCTTCTCTCTCTCACTATGTCTCTCTATCCCTGTCTCTCTCCACACTCTCTCTCTTCTCACTCTCTCTCTTCTCACTCTCTCTCTTCTCACTCTCTATATCAAAATCTCTCTCTCATAATATTTCTCGCTCAAAATATCTCTCTCTGTCACTATCTCTCTCATGTTCTCTCAATCTCTCAGTCTCTCTTCTCCCTCTCTCCCTTTTATCTCTCTCTTTCTTACTTTATATGTCACTCTCTCCCTCACCCTTCTCCTTTCTCTCTCACTCTATCTCTCTTTATCTCTCTATCTCTCTCCCTATCTCTTCTCTCCCTCTCTCCCTCTCTCTCTTTCTCTCTCTCACACACTCTCTCACACACTCTCTCACTCTCACTCTCACTCTCTCTCTATCTCTCTCTCACTCTCTCTCTATCTCTCTCTCTCACTCTCTCTCGTTCTAGTTCTTCCACTCCCTCTCGCTCCCTCCCTCCCTCCGTCTCTATATCTTTCTCAATCTCTCTCATTCTCTCTCTCCACATCTCTCTCTCACTCTATCTCTATCTCGTTATCTCTCTCTTTCTCTCTCTCACTCTCTCTATCTCTCTGTCTCTCTCTCCCTCCCTCCCTCTTTCCCTCTCCCTCACTCTTCCTTCCTCTCTTTCTCTCTCACTCTCTCTATCTCTCTGTCTCTCTCTCCCTCCCTCCCTCTTTCCTCTCCTTCACTCTTCCTTCCTATTTTTCTCTCTCCATCTCTCTCACTCTCTCTCTCACAAACAAAATCACTATCTCTCTTGCTCTCTCACTCTCCCTCTCTCTTTCTTTCCTCTCTCTCTCTCCCTCTCTCCCACTCTCCCACGCACTCTCTCTCTCCCTTCTATCTCTCTTATTCTCTCTCTCTTTGTTTATCTCTCTCCCTTTCTCTCCTTACTCACTCTCCCTCTCTCTACTCTCTCTCTCTCTCTGCTCTCTCTCTCTCTCTTGTTCTCTCACTCTGTCACTCTCACTTCTCTCTCTCTATTTCTTGTTCTCTTTCGCATTCTCTCACTTTTCTTCTCTCTGTCCTCTCTCTCTCTCTCCAACTTTCTTTCTCTCTTTCTCCCTCTCTCTCATTATATCCCTCTCACTTTCTCTCTTTCTCTCATTCTCTCCTTTTCTCATTCTCTATCACTCTCTCTCTATCTCTCTCTCTCACTCTCTATGTCTCTCTCTCACTCTCTTTCTTTCTTGACTCTCTCTCTCTCTTTCTTTCTTGACTCTCTCTCTCTCTTTCTTTCTTGACTCTCTCTCTCTTAATCTCATAAAATCTCCCTTTCTTCATTTTCTCTCTCAAAATCTTTCTCTCCCTCTCTCCCTCTCTCTCTTTCTCTCTGCGTGTCTCTTGCCCTCTCTCTCTCTCAGTCTCTCTCTCAAAATCTCTCTCCCATTCTCTCTCTCATTATATCTCTTTGACTTTCTCTCTTTCTCTCGTTCTCTATTTCTCTCTTTCTCCTATTCTCTATCACTCTCCCTCTTTATCTCTCTCCCTCTCTCTCTTAATCTCTCTTTGTCTCTCTCTCACTCTCTTTCTTTCTTCACTCTCTCTCCTCATTCTCTCTCCAAAAATCTCTCTCTCTCTTTCTCCCTGTGTGTCTCTTAGTCTCTCTCCCATTCTCTCACTCTCTCACTCTCTCTTCTCTCTCTAATATCTCTCACTTTCTTGTTTTCTCTCTTGCTCTATCCCGCTTTCTTCTCTCTTTCTCTTCTCACTCTGGCTTCCGCATTCTCTCTCTCTCTCCCTCTCACTCTCTCTTCTCCTCCCTCCCTTCCTCTCTCTCCCTCTCTCTTCTTCCCTCCCTCTCTAACTTTTCCTTACTCCCTCTCTCACTTTCTCCCTCTCTCACTCTCTCCCTCTCTCTCGTACTATCTCTCTCTCTCCCTCCCCCACTCTCCCCCTTCTCTCACTTATTCTCTCTCTAACTGTGTCTCTCACTTATTCTCTCTCTCTCACTGTGTCTCTCTCTTCTTCTCTCTCACTGTGTCTCTCTCTCCCTCTCTCTCTCTCCTCACTCTCTCTCTTCTCACTCTGTCTCTTCTCACTCTCTCTCTTCTCACTCTGTCTCTTCTCACTCTGTCTCTTCTCACTCTCTATCAAAATCTCTCTTTCATCATCTCTCTCGCTCAAAATCATTCTCTCTCTCTGTCACTATCTTTTTTACGTTCTCTCAATCTCTCAATCTCTCTTCTACCTCTCACTCTTCTATCTCTCTCTTTCTTATTTTGTATGTCGCTCTCTCCCTCACGATTCTCCTTTCTCTCTCACTCTTTCTCTCTCTATCTTTCTATCTCTCTCCCTATCTCTTCTCTCCCTCTCTCTCTTTCTCTCTCTCACACACTCTTTCACTCTCACTCTTACTCTCTCTCTCTCTCACTCTCTCTCTCACTCTCTCTCTCTATCTCTCTCTCTCTCACTCCCTCTCTCTATCTCTCTCTCTCTCTCACTCATTCACTCTCTCTCGTTCTATTTCTTCCACTCCCTCTCGCTCCCTCCCTCCCTCCGTCTCTATATCTTTCCCAATCTCTCTCTCCACATCTATCTCTCTCTCGCTCTCTCTCTATCTCGTTATCTCTCTCTCTTTCTCTCTCTCACACTATCTATCTCTCTGTCTCTCTCCCCCTCCCTCCCTCTTTCCCTCTCCCTCACTCTTCCTTCCTCTCTCTCTCTTTCTGTGTCTCCATTTCTCTCACTCACTCCCTCTCACTCTCTCTCTCACACACACACACTCACTATCTCTCTTGCTCTCTCACTCTCTCTCACTCTCTTTCTTTCCTCTCTCTCTCTCCCACTCTCCCACACACACTCTCTCTCCTTCTCTCTCTTTGTGTATCTCTCTCCCTCTCTCTCCTTACTCTCTCTCCCTCTCTCTCCTCTCTCTCTCAAAATCTCTCTCTCTCTTGTTCTCTAACTCTGTCACTCTCACTTCTCTCTCTATCTTGTTCTCTCTCGTGTTCTCTTACTCTCTCTTCTCTCTCTCTCTCTCTCCAACTCTCTTTCTCTCTCTCCCTCTCTCTCTCTCATTATATCCCTCTCACCTTCTCTCTTTCTCTCATTGTCTCCTTTTCACATTCTTTATCACTTTCTCTCTCTCTATCTTTCTCTGTCTCTCTCTCTCTCTTAATCTCTCTGTCTCTCTCTCACTCTCTTTCTTTCTTCACTCTCTCTCTCTCTCTTAATCTCTCATTTTCTCTCTCAAAATCTCTCTCTCTTTCCTCATTTTCTCTCTCAAAATCTCTCCCTCCCTCTCTCCCTCTCTCTTTCTCTCTGCGTGTCTCTTGGTCTCTCTCTCTCTTAGTCTCCCTCTCAAAATCTCCCTCCCACTCTCTTTCTCATTATATCCCTCTCACTTTCTCTCTTTCTCTCATTGTCTCCTTTTCACATTCTTTATCACTTTCTCTCTCTCTATCTCTCTCTGTCTCTCTCTCTTAATCTCTCTGTCTCTCTCTCACTCTCTTTCTTTCTTCACTCTCTCTCTCTCTTAATCTCTCATTTCCTCTCTCAAAATCTCTCTCTCTTTCCTCATTTTCTCTCTCAAAATCTCTCCCTCCCTCTCTCCCTCTCCCTCCCTCTCTCCCTCTCTCTTTCTCTCTGAGTGTCTCTTGGTCTCTCTCTCTTAGTCTCCCTCTCAAAATCTCCCTCCCACTCTCCCTCTCTATCTCAATCCCCCTCTCTCTTAATCTCTCTTTGTCTCTCTCTCACTCTCTTTCTTTCTTCACTCTCTCTCTCCTCATTCTCTCTCTCAAAATCTCTCTCTTTCTTTCTTCCTGTGTGTCTCTTAGTCTCTCTCTCGTTCTCTCACTCTCTCACTCTCTCTTCTATCTCTTATATCTCTCTCTGTCTCTCTCTTCCCCAATCACTCACTCACAATCTCTTTTTCTCTCTTTCTTTCTTTCTCTCGCTCTCTATCACTCCCTCTCTATCGATCTCTTCCTCCCTCCCTTTCTGACTTTTTCTTACTCCATCTCTCGCTCTCTCCCTCTCTCACTCTCTCCCTCTTTCTCGTACTATCTCTCTCCCCCTCCCTCCCTCTATCTTCTCTCTCTTATATCTCCCTCTTTCATGTTTTCTCTCTACCTCTCTCCCTCTTTCTTCTCTCTTTCCCTCTTCTCTCTCTTGCTTCCGCACACTCTCTCTCTCTTTCTCACTCACTCTCTCTTCTCTCTCTCTTTCCCAATCACTTTCTCACTATCTCTCTTTCTCTCTTTCTTTCTCTCGCTCTCTATCACTCTCTCTCTATCCCTCTCTCTTAATCTCACTTCGTCTCTCTCTCTCTCATTCTCTCACTCTCTCACTCTCTTTCCTCTCTCTCTCTTTCTCCCCTCTCTCTCTCGTTATCTCTCCCTCCTTCCCTCTATCTCTCGCCCTCCCTCTTCCTCCGTCCCTCTCTGACTTTTTCTCACTCCCTCCCTCGCTTGCTCTCTCCCTCCCTCTCTTACTCTCTTTCTTTCTGCACTTTCTCTCTCTCACTCTCACTCTGTCTCTATCCTTTCTCCCTCTCTCTCTTTCTCCCCTCCCTCTCTCTCCCTCCCTCTATCTCTCGCCCTCCCTCCCTCCCTCCCTTCCTCTCTCTCCCTCTCTCTTCTTCCCTCCCTCTCTGACTTTTCCTTATCCCCTCTCTTGCTTTCTCCCTCTCTCACTCTCTCCCTCTCTCTCGTACTATCTCTCACTCTCCCTCCCTCCCCCACTCTCCCCCTTCTCTCTCTTATTCTATCTCTTCTTCTCTCTCTCACTTCTTCTCTCCTTCACTATGTCTCTCTTCTTCTCTCTCTCACTGTGTCTCTCTCTCCTCACTCTCTCTCTCTTCTCACTCTCTCTATCAAAATCTCTCTCTCATAATCTCTCTCACTCAAAATCTCTCTCTCTCTCTCTGTCACTATCTCTCTCACATTCTCTCAATCTCTCAGTCTCTCTTCTCCCTCTCTCTTCTATCTCTTTCCCTTTCTTATTTTGTATGTCACTCTCTCCCTCACCCTTCTCAATTCCCTCTCACTCTATCTCTCTATCTCTCTATCTCTCTCCCTATCTCTTCTCTCCCTCTCTCTCCCTCTCTCTCTTTCTCTCTCTCACACACTCTCTCACTCTCACTCTCTCTTTATCTCTCTCTCACACTCTCTCTCTATCTCACTCTCTCTCACTCTCTCTCTATCTCTCTCTCACTCACTCACTCTCTCTCGTTCTAGTTCTTCCACTCCCTCCCTCCGTCTCTATATCTTTCTCAATCTCTCTATTCTCTCTCTCATTCTCTCTTTCCACATCTCTCTCTCGCTCTCTCTCTATCTTGTTATCTCTCTCTCTTTCTCTCTCTCACTCTATCTATCTCTCTGTCTCTCTCTCCCTCCCTCCCTCTTTCCCTCTCCCTCACTCTTCCTTCCTCTCTCTATCTCTCTCTGTGTGTCTCCATCTCTCTCACTCACTCCCTCTCACTCTCTCTCTCACACACACACTCACTATCTCTCTTGCTCTCTCACTCTCTTTCTTTCCTCTCTCTCTCTCTCTCTCTCCCACTCTCCCAAACACACACTCTCTCCCGTCTATCTCTCTTATTCTCTCTCTTTGTGTATCTCTCTCCCTCTCTCTCCTCTCTCTCTCTCTCAAAATCTCTCTTTGTCTCTCTTGTTCTCTCACTCTGTCACTCTCACTTCTCTCTCTCTCTCTCTTTCTTGTTCTCTCTCGCGTTCTCTTACTCTCTCTTCTCTCTCTCTCTCTGCAACTCTCTTTCTCTCTCTCCCTCTCTCTCTCTCATTATATCCCTCTCACTTTCTCTCTTTCTCACATTGTCTCCTTTTTTAATTCTCTATCACTCTCTCTCTCTCTTTATCTCTCTCTGTCTCTCTCTCTCTTAATCTCTCTGTCTCTCTCTCACTCTCTTTCTTTCTTCACTCTCTCTCTCTTAATCTCTCATTTTCTTTCTCAAAATCTCTCTCTCTTTCCTCATTTTCTTTCTCAAAATCTCTCTCTCTTTCCTCATTTTCTCTCTCAAAATCTCTTTCCCTCTCTCCCTCTCTCTCTTTCTCTTTGCGTGTTTCTTGCTCTCTCTCTCTCTCTCTCTCTCTCTCAAAATCTCTCTCCCACTCTCTCTCTCTCATTATATCCCTCTGACTTTCTCTCTTTCTCTCATTCACTCTTTCTCACTTTCTCCTATTCTCTATCACTCTCCCTCTCTATCTCTCTCCCCCTCTCTCTCTTAATCTCTCTTTGTCTCTCTCTCACTCTCTTTCTTTCTTCACTCTCTCTCTCCTCATTCTCTTTCCCAAAATCTCTCTCTCTCTCCCTATGTGTCTCTTAGTCTCTCTCTCATTCTCTCACTCTCTCACTTGCTCTTCTATCACTTATATCTCTCTCTTCGCCTCCCTCCCTCTCTCCCTCCCTCTCTGACTTTGTCTCACTCCCTCTCTCGCTCTCTCCCTCTCTCGGTCTCTCCCTCTCTCGCTCCCTCTCTCTCTCCATCCCTCCCTTCTCTCTCTTTTATTCTCTCTCTCCCTCCCTCCCTCTCTCCCTCCCTTCTCTCTCTCTCTCTCTCTCTCTCCGTGTCTCACTCTCCCTCTCTCTCCGCACTCTCTCTATCAAAATCTCTCTCTCACTCACTCTCTCAAAATATCTCTCTGTCACCCTCTCTCTCTCTCACGTTCTCTCACTCTCTCACTCTCTCTTCTCTCTCTCTCTTCTCTCTCTCTCTCTTACTTTCTATGTCTCTGTCTGCCTGACTCTTCTCCTTCTCTCTCTTCTATCTCGCTCTTTCTTACTTTCTCTGTTTCTCATTCATTCTGATTCTCGCTCTCTCTCTCTCTATCTTTCTCTCTCTATCATTCTCTCTCTCAACCTCACTCACTGTCTATGTCTCTCACTCGCTCTCTAACTCTCTTCTCTCTCTTATTATCTCTCTCTCTCTCTCTCTCACTCTTTCTCTTTCCCCTCTCTCATTTGTTCTCTCTCTCTCCTTGTCTCTCTCTCTATCTATCTAGCTCTATCTCCCTCTCTCTCTCACCCTCTCTCTCTCTCATTCACACTCACTCTCACCCTCTCACTCTCTCTCATTCTCACTCACTCCCCATCTCTCTCTCCTCACCCTCTCATTCTTTCTCAATCTCTCTCTCTAACACTCTTGCTCTCTCTTTCTCTCATCCTCTCAATCTTTCACTCTCTCTTGTCCCACTCTCTCTCTCCCCTCTCTCTCTCGTTATCTCTCTCCCTCTCCCTTTCTATCTTTCTCTCTCTTTCTCTCTTTATCACTTTCTCTCTCTCTATTACTCTCTCTCTCTCTTAAAATCTCTCTCTCTCTCTCTCTCTCTCAAAATCTCTCTCTGTCACTTTCTCTCTCACACATTCTCTCACTCTCTCAGTCTCTCTTCTCTCTCTCTCTTCTATCTCTCTCTCTCATACTTTCTTTATCACTATCTCCCTGACTCTTCTCATTTTCTCTCTTCTATCTCTCCCTTTCTTACTTTCTCTGTCTCTCATTCATTTTGATTCTCGCTCTCGCTCTCTTTCTATCTCTCTCTCTATCATTCTCTCTCTCAACCTCACTCACTGTCTTTGCTTCTCGCTCGCTCTCTAACTCTCTCTCTTCTCTCTCTTATTATCTCTCTCTCTCACTCACTCTTTCTCTCTCCCCTCTCTCATTTGTTCTCTCTCTCTCTCTCTCCTTGTCTCTGTCTATCTATCTAACTCTATCTCCCTCTCTCTCTCTCACCCTCTCTCTCATTCTCACCCTCTCCCCATCTCTCTCTCTCCTCACTCTCTCATTCTTTCTCAATCTCTCTCTCTAACACTCTTGCTCTCTCATTCTCTCACACTCTCATTTCCCACACTCTTTTTCCTCTCTCTCTCTCGTTATCTCTCTCTCTCTCGTTATCTCTTTCCCTCTCCCTTTCTCTCTTTCTCACTCTTTCTCCCTTTCTCACTTTCCCTCTCTCTCTATTACTCTCTCTCTCTCTATCTCCCTTTCTCCCATTCTCTCCCTCGTTGTCTCGTTTTCTCACTCTCTCATCTCTCACTCTCTGTCTTTCCTCTCGCTTTCCCTCTCTCTCTCTAACTCTCTCTCTATATATGTCTCTCTCCCTATCCATCTCTCATTTTTCTCTCTCTATCACTCTCTTTCACACACACACTCTCTATCTCTCTCTCTCTCTCTCTCTCTCTCTCGCTCTTTCTCTCTCTCGCTCCCCCTCTCGTTATCTCACTCTCTTCTCTCTCTCTCTCCCTCTCTCTCTCTCTTTACCGCTCCCTCCACTTAAGCACTCTCTTAGTCTCAGTCTCTCTCTCTCACTCACTCATTGTCTCTCGTTCTCTCTCTCCCACTCCCTTTCTCTCCCTCCCTCCCTCCCTTCCTCTCTCTCTCTCTATCATTCACTCTGATTCTCGCCCTCACTCTCTCACTCTCTCTATCTCTCTCTCATTCTCTCTCTCGACCTCACTCTATCTCTCTCTCTCATTCTCTCTCTCATTATCTCTCTCTCACTCACTCACTCTTTCTCTCTCCTTCTCTCTCTCTCTCTCCCTCTCTCATCCACCCTCTCTCTATCTCATTCTCAGTTTCTCCACATCTCTCTCTCCTCACTCTCTCACTCTTTCTCAATCTCTCTCTCTCTAACATTCTTGCTCTCTCTCTCGTTCTCTCACCCTCTCACTCTCCCTTGTCCCTCTCTCTCTCTTTATCTCTCTCTCACTCTTTATCTCTCTCTCTTTCTCTCGATCTCTCTATCTCTCTCCCACTCTCTCTCTCTTTCTCCGACCCTCCCTCTCTCTCCCCTTCTCTTCGTTCCTCCCTCTCTGACATTTTCTCTCTCTCTCTCTCCCTCTCTCTTTCCCTCTCTCTTTCTCTCTCTCACACACACAAAAATTATCTCTCTCTCTCTCTGTCTCTCTCTCACTATCTTTACTTCTGCACACACACAGACACACACACTCTCTCCCCCACTCACTCTCACTCTCACTATCTCTCTCTCCCTCTCTCTCCATCCCCCTTTCACTCTCTTCCTCCCTCTCTTTCTCTCCATCTCCCCATCTCTCTCTCCTGCCTTTCTCATTCTCTCTCAATCTCACTCTCTCTAACACTCTTGCTCCCTCTAACGTTCTGCCACTGTCTCACTCTCTGTTCTCCCTCTCCCTCTTCCCTCGCTCTCTCTCGTTATCTCTCTCTCTCTCTATCTCTCTCTCTTTCTCTCGCTCTCTATTACTCCCTCTCTCCCTCGTTGACTCACTCTCTCTCTTCTCTCTCTCTCTCACTCTCTCACTCTCTCTCTCACTATCTTTCTCTCTCCCTCTCTCTCCTTCTCTGACACTTTCTATCTTTCTCTCTTCCTCCCTCTCTTTCTCTCCCTCTCTCTCTCACACACACACACACTGTCTCACTCTCTCTTTCTCTCTTTGTTTCTCTCTCACTCTCTTTCTTTCTTCACACACACTATCTCTTTCTCTCTCTAATTATCTCTTTCTCTCTCTCACCCCCTCTCTCTCTCTCGCTCACTCTCCCTCACACACTCTCTCTCCTTATCTCTCTTTCTTTCATTATCTCTTTCTCCTTTTCTCTTGCCCCCTCTAAGTATCACACCCCATCTCTCTCACTCGCTCTCTATCACCCCCTCTCTCTCTCGCTCTCTATCGCGCTCTCTCTCTCACAAGCACTCTCTCACACACTCTCCCTCTCTCTTTCACACACACACACACACACTTTCATCTCTCTCTCTCTCTCACTATCTCTCGCTCTCTATCGCGCTCTTTCTCACAAGCACTCTCTCACACACTCTCCCTCTCTCTTTCACACACACACACACTCTCATCTCTCTCTCTCTCATTATCTCTCGCTCTTTCTCTCTCTCTCGCTCCCCCTCTCGTTATCTCACTCTCTTCTCTCTCTCTCTCTCCCTCTCTCTCTCTTTATCGCTCTCTCCACTTAAGCACTCTTTTAGTCTCAGTCTCTCTCTCACTCACTCACTATCTCTCGTTCTCTCTCTCCCACTCTCTTTCTCTCCCTCCCTCCCTCCCTTCCTCTCTCTCTCATTCACTCTGATTCTCGCCCTCAATCTCTCACTCTCACTCTCTCATTCTCTCTCTCGACCTCACTCACTGTCTCTCTCTTTCTTTTTCGCTCTCTAACTCTCTCTCTCTTCCTCTCTCTCTTGTCTCTCTCATTATCTCTCTCTCACTCACTCACTCTTTCTCTCTCCTTCTCTTTCTCTCTCTTTCTCTATCTATCTCTATCTATCTCTCTCCCTCTCTCATCCACCCTCTCTCTATCTCATTCTTAGTTTCTCCCCATCTCTCTCTCCTCACTCTCTCACTCTTTCTCAATCTCTCTCTCTCTCTAACATTCTTGCTCTCTCTCTTTCTCGTTCTCTCACCTTCTCACTCTCCCTTGTCCCTCTCTCTCTTCCCTCTCGCTCTCTCTTTATCTCTCTCTCTCTTTATCTCTCTCTCTTTCTCTCGATCTTTCTATCTCTCTCTCACTCTCTCTCTCTTTCTCCGACCCTCCCTCTCCCCTTCTCTTCCTTCCTCCCTCTCTGACATTTTCTCTCTCTCTCCCCCTCTCTCTTTCCCTCTATCTTTCTCTCTCTCACACACACAAAAATTATCTCTTTCTCTCTCACTATCTTTACTTCTGCACACATACAGACACACACTCTCTCTCCCCCACTCATTCTCACTCTCACTATCTCTCTCCCCCTCTCTCTCCATCCCCCTTTCACTCTCTTCCTCCCTCTCTTTCTCTCCATCTCCCCATCTCTCTCTCCTGCCTTTCTCATTCTCTCTCGATCTCACTCTCTCTAACACTCTTGCTCCTTCTGACGTTCTCCCACTGTCTCACTCTCTGTTCTCCCCTTCCCTCTTCCCTCGCTCTCTCTCGTTATCTCTCTCTCCCTCTCTCTTCCTTCCTCCCTCTCGCACCCTCTCTCTCTCACTCTCTCTCTCTCTCACACACACACACACACACACACACACTATCTTTTTATCTCTCTCTCTCCCTTTGTCTCTCTCTCACTCTCTTTCTTTCTTCACACACTCTCACACACTTTCTCTCACCCCTCTCTCTCTTTCTCACCATCCCCTTATCTCACTCTTACTTCTCTCTCTCTCGCTCTCTATCTCTCTCTCTTCTCTCTCTCTCACTCTCTCTCTCCTCCTTCTCTCTCTCTCTTGTTATCTCTCTCTCAGTCACACACTCTCTCTCTCAGTATCTTTCTCTCTCTTTCTCTGTCCCTTCCTCCTTCCCTCCCTCCCTCTCTCTCCTTCTCTGACCCTTTCTCTCTTGCTCTCCCCCTCCCTCTCACACTCTCTCACACAAACACACACACACACACACTATCTCCCTCTCTCTTTCTCTCTTTGTCTCTCTCTCACTCTCTTTCCTTCTTCACACACACACACTATCTCTTTCTCTCTCTTTCTCTCTCTAACTATCTCTTTCTCTCTCTCACCACCTCTCTCTCGCTCACTCTCTCACACACACTCTCTTTCCTTATCCCTCTTTCTCTCATTATCTCTTTCTCCTTTTCTTTTGCCCCTACTCAGTATCACACCCCCTCTCTCTCTCTCTCGCAATCTATCACCATCTCTCTATCTCTCGCTCTCTATCGCTCTCTCTCTTACAAGCACTCACACACACACACACACACTCTCTCTCTCTCTCTCTCTTTTTGTCTCACTCACTCACTTTCTCTCGTTCTCTCTGTTCCCCTCCCTCCCTCCCCCTCCCTCTCTTTCTATCTTTCCCTCTTTGTCTCACTCTTGATTACTCTCTGTCTCTCTCAATCTCTCTCTCCCACTATCTCCCTCGTTGTCTCACTCAGTGACTCTCTGTTCTCTCTCTCTCTCTTCCCTCTCGCTCTCTCCCTCATTATCTCTCTCTCTAACTCACTATCGCTATCTCTCTCTTTCTCCCTGTGTGTCTCTTAGTCTCTCTCTCATCCCTCCCTTGTTGACTCACTCACTCTTGACTTTCTCTCTTTCTCTCATTTTCTCCTTTTCTCATTCTCTATCACTCTCTTTCTCTCTATCTCTCTCTATATCTCTCTCTCTTAATCTCTCTGTCTCTCTCTCACCCTCTTTCTTTCTTCATTCTCTCTCTCTTAATCTCTCTCTCTTAATCTCTCTGTCTCTCTCTCACACTACCTCTCTTGCTCTCTCACTCTCTTTCTTTCTTCTCTCTCTCTCCCACACACTCTGTCTCTCCCTTCTATTTCTCTTATTCTCTCTGTCTCCTTCTCTCTCTCTCTTTGTGTATCTCTCTCCCTCTCTCTTTCCTTACTCTCTCTACCACTCTCTTTCCTTACTCTCTCTCCCACTCTCTCCTCTCTCTCTCAAAATCTCTCTCTTGTTCTCTCACTCTGTCACTCTCACTTCTCTCTCTCTCTTTCTTGTTCTCTCTCATGTTCTCTTACTCTCTCTTCTCTCTCTCTCCAACTCTCTTTCTCTCTCTCCCTCTCTCACTCTCATTATATCCCTCTCACTTTCTCTCATTCTCTCATTTTCTCCTTTTCTAATTCTCTATCACTCTCTCTCTCTATATATCTCTCTTAATATCTCTGTCTCTCTCTCACTCTCTTTCTTTCTTCACACTCTCTCTCTTAATATCTCATTTTATCTCTCAAAATCTCTCTTTCTTCATTTTCTCTCTCAAAATCTCTCTCTCCCTCTCTTCCTTTCTCTCTTTCTCTCTGTGTGTCCCTTGCTCTCTCTCTCTCTCTCAGTCTCTCTCTCAAAATCTCTCTCCCACTCTTTCTCTCATAATATCCCTCTGACTTTCTCTCTTTCTCTCATTCTCTCATTCTCTCTTTCTCCTATTCTCTATCACTCTCCCTCTCTTTCACTCTCCCCCTCTCTCTCTTAATCTCTCTTTTTCTCTCCCTCACTCACTTTCGTTCTTCACTCTCTCTCCTCATTCTCTCTCCCAAAATCTCTCTCTCTCTTTCTCCATGTGTGTCTCTTAGTCTTTCTCTCGTTCTCTCACTCTCTCTTCTATCACTTATATCTCTCTCTTTCTTGTTTTCACTCTTGCTCTATCCCTCTTTCTTCTCTCTTTCTCTTCTCTCTCTCTGGCTTCCGCATTCTCTCTCTCTTCCTCTCACTCTCTCTTCTATCTCTTTCTCATTCTCTCTCTTAGTATCTCTCTTACTCTATTTCTCTCTTTTCCTCTTTCGCTCTTTCTCTCTCTCTATCACACACTCTCTCTCTCCCTTTGTGTCCCTCTCTCTCTCTTAATATTTCTTTATCTCTCTCAAACTCTCATTCTCTCGCTCTCTCACTCACTCCTTCTCTCATGTTCTAGTTCTTCTACTCCCTCTCGCTCCCTCCCTCCCTCCGTCTCTCTATCTTTCTCAATCTCTCTCATTCTCTCTCTCATTCTCCCTTTCCATATCTCTCTCTCTTTCTCTCTCTCACTCTCTCTATCTCCCTGTCTCTCTCTCCCACCCTCCCTCGTTCCCTCTCCCTCACTCTTCCACTCTCTCTCTCCACATCTCTCGTTCTCTCTCTCCATATCTATCTCTCGCTTTCTCTTTATCTCGTTATCTCCCTCTCTTTCTCTCTCTCACTCTCTCTATCTCTCTGTCTCACTCCCTCCCTCCCTCGTTCCCTCTCCCTCACTCTTCCTTCCTCTGTCTCTCTGTCTCTCCATCTCTCTCAGTCTCTCCCTCTCACTCTCTCAGACACACACACACACTACCTCTCTTGCTCTCTCACTCTCTTTCTTTCTTCTCTCTCTCTCCCACTCTCCCACTCTCCCACACACTCTCTCTCCCCCTTCTATCTCTCTTATTCTCTCTCTCTCTCTCCTTCTCTCTCTCTTTATGTATCTCTCTCCCTCTCTCTTTCCTTACTCTCTCTCCCTCTCTCTCCTCTCTCTCTCAAAATCTCTCTCTCTTGTTCTCTCACTCTGTCACTCTCACTTCTCTCTCTCTCTTCTCTCTCTCTCCAACTCTCTTTCTCTCTCTCTCATTATATCCCTTTCACTTTCTCCCTTTCTCTCATTCTCTCCCTTTCTCATTCTCTATCACTCTCTCTCTATCTCTCTCCGTCTCACTTTCTTAATCTCTCTGTCTCTCTCTCACTTAATCTCTCTGTCTCTCCCTCTTTCTTTCTTCACTCTCTCTCTTTCCTCAATTTCTCTCTCAAAATCTCTCTCTCTCCCTCTCTCCCTCTCTCTCTTTCTCTCTACATGTCTCTTGCTCAATCTCTCTCTCAAAATCTCTCTCTCACTCTCTCTCATTACATCCCTCTGACTTTCTCTCTTTCTCTCTTTCTCCCACTCTCTATCACTCTCCCTCTTTATCTCTCTCTATTTCTCTCTTAACCTCTCTATGTCTCTCTCTCACTCTCTTTCTTTCTTCACTCTCTCACTCTCCTCATTCTCTCTCCCAAAATCTCTCTCTCTCTTTCTCCCTGTGTGTCTCTTAGTCTCTCTCTCATTCTCTCACTCTTTCACTCTCTCTTCTATCTCTAATATCTCTCACTTTCTTGTTTTCTCTCTTGCTCTATCCCTCTTTCTTCTCTCTTTCTCTTCTCTCTCTGGCTTCCGCATTCTCTCGCTCTCCCTCTCACTCTCTCTTCTCTCTCTTTCCCATTCTCTCTCTGAGTATCTCTCTTTCTCTATTTCTCTATTTCTCTATTTCTCTCTCTCTATCACACACTCTCTCTCTCCCTTTGTGTCCCTCTCTCTCTTAATCTTTCTCTATCTCTCTCTCAAACTCTCATTCTCTCTCTCATTCTCCCACTCTCTCACTCACTCCTTCTCTCATGTTCTAGTTCTTCTACTTCTTCTCGCTCCCTCCCTCCCTCCGTCTCTCTATCTTTCTCAATCTCTCTCATTCTCTCTCTCATTCTCTCTTTCCATATCTCTCTCTCTTTCTCTCTCTCACTCTCTCTATCTCCCTGTCTCTCTCTCCCTCCCTCCCTCATTCCCTCTCCCTCACTCTTCCTTCCTCTCTCTCTCTGTCTCTCCATCTCTCTCACTCTCTCCCTCTCACTCTCTCTCTCTCTCACACACACACACACTACCTCTCTTGCTCTCTCACTCTCTTTCTTTCTTCTCTCTCTCTCTCTCCCACTCTCCCACACACTCTGTCTCTCCCTTCTATTTCTCTTATTCTCTCTCTCTCTCTTTGTGTATCTCTCTCCCACTCTCTTTCCTTACTCTCTCTCCCACTCTCTTTCCTTACTCTCTCTCCCACTCTCTTTCCTTACTCTCTCTCCCTCTCTCTCCTCTCTCTCTCAAAATCTCTCTCTTGTTCTCTCACTCTGTCACTCTCACTTCTCTCTCTCTCTCTTTCTTGTTCTCTCTCGCATTCTCTCACTTTTCTTCTCTCTCTCCAACTTTCTTTCTCTCTCTCTCTCCCTCTCTCTCTCTCATTATATCCCTCTCACTTTCTCTCTTTCTTTCATTCTCTCCTTTTCTCATTCTCTATCACTCTCTCTCTATCTCTCTCTGTCTCTCTCTCTTAATCTCTCCGTCTCTCTCTCACTCTCTTTTCTTTTCTCCGTCTCTCTCTCTTAATCTCGCATTTTATCTCTCTTTTACTCTCTTTCTTCATTTTCTCTCTCAAAATCTCTCTCTCCCTCTCTCCCTCTCTCTTTCTCTCTGCGTGTCTCTTGAACTCTCTCTTAGTCTCTCTCTTAAAATCTCTCTCCCACTCTCTCTCTCATTATATCCCTCTGACTTTCTCTCATTCTCTCATTCTCTCTTTCTCCTATTCTCTATCACTCTCCCTCTCTATCTCTCTCCCTCTCTCTCTCTTAATCTCCCTTTGTCTCTCTCTCACTATCTTTCTTTCTTCACTCTCTCACTCTCCTCATTCTCTCTCCCAAAATCTCTCTCTCTTTCTCCCTATGTGTCTCTTAGTCTCTCTCTCATTCTCTCACTCTCTCACTCTCTCTTCTATCTCTAATATCTCTCACTTTCTTGTTTTCTCTCTTGCTCTATCCCTCTTTCTTCTCTCTTTCTCTTCTCTCTCTGGCTTCCGCATTCTCTCGCTCTCCCTCTCACTCCCTCTTCTCTCTCTTTCCCATTCTCTCTCTGAGTATCTCTCTTTCTCTATTTCTCTATTTCTCTCTTTCTCTATTTCTCTCTCTCTATCACACACTCTCTCTCCCTTTGTGTCCCTCTCTCTCTTAATCTTTCTCTATCTCTCCCTCAAACTCTCATTCTCTCTCTCATTCTCCCGCTCTCTCACTCACTCCTTCTCTCATGTTCTAGTTCTTCTACTTCTTCTCGCTCCCTCCCTCCCTCCGTCTCTCTATATTTCTCAATCTCTCTCATTCTCTCTCTCATTCTCTCTTTCCATATCTCTCTCTCTTTCTCTCTCTCACTCTCTCTATCTCCCTGTCTCTCTCTCCCTCCCTCCCTCATTCCCTCTCCCTCACTCTTCCTTCCTCTCTCTCTGTCTCTCCATCTCTCTCACTCTCTCCCTCTCACTCTCTCTCTCTCTCACACACACACACACTACCTCTCTTGCTCTCTCACTCTCTTTCTTTCTTCTCTCTCTCTCTCTCCCACTCTCCCACACACTCTGTCTCTCCCTTCTATTTCTCTTATTCTCTCTCTCTCTCTTTGTGTATCTCTCTCCCACTCTCTTTCCTTACTCTCTCTCCCACTCTCTTTCCTTACTCTCTCTCCCTCTCTCTCCTCTCTCTCTCAAAATCTCTCTCTTGTTCTCTCACTCTGTCACTCTCATTTCTCTCTCTCTCTTTCTTGTTCTCTCTCGCATTCTCTCACTTTTCTTCTCTCTCTCCTCTCTCTCTCTCCAACTTTCTTTCTCTCTCTCTCTCTCCCTCTCTCTCTCATTATATCCCTCTCACTTTCTCTCTTTCTTTCATTCTCTCCTTTTCTCATTCTCTATCACTCTCTCTCTATCTCTCTCTGTCTCTCTCTCTTAATCTCTCCGTCTCTCTCTCACTCCCTTTTCTTCTCTCCGTCTCTCTCTCTTAATCTCTCATTTTATCTCTCTCTCACTCTCTTTCTTCATTTTGTCTCTCAAAATCTCTCTCTCCCTCTCTCCCTCTCTCTCTTTCTCTCTGCGTGTCTCTTGCCCTCTCTCTCTCAGTCTCTCTCTTAAAATCTCTCTCCCACTCTCTCTCTCATTATATCCCTCTGACTTTCTCTCATTCTCTCATTCTCTCTTTCTCCTATTCTCTATCACTCTCCCTCTCTATCTCTCTCCCTCTCTCTCTCTTAATCTCTCTTTGTCTCTCTCTCACTATCTTTCTTTCTTCACTCTCTCACTCTCCTCATTCTCTCTCCCAAAATCTCTCTCTCTCTTTCTCCCTGTGTGTCCCTTAGTCTCTCTCCCATTCTCTCACTCTCTCACTCTCTCTTCTATCTCTAATATCTCTCACTTTCTTGTTTTCTCTCTTGCTCTATCCCTCTTTCTTCTCTCTTTCTCTTCTCACTCTGGCTTCCGCATTCTCTCTCTCTCTCCCTCTCACTCTCTCTTCTCTCTCTTTCCCATTCTCTCTCTGAGTATCTCTCTTTCTCTATTTCTCTATTTCTCTCTTTCTCTCTTTCTCTCTCTCTATCACACACTCTCTCTCCCTTTGTGTCCCTCTCTCTCTCTTAATCTTTCTCTATCTCTCTCTCAAACTCTCATTCTCTCTCTCATTCTCTCACTCTCTCACTCACTCCTTCTCTCATATTTTAGTTCTTCTACTCCTTCTCGCTCCCTCCCTCCCTCCGTCTCTCTATCTTTCTCAATCTCTCTCATTCTCTCTCTCATTCTCTCTTTCCATATCTCTCTCTCTTTCTATCTCTCACTCTCTCTATCTCCCTGTCTCTCTCTCCCTCCCTCCCTCGTTCCCTCTCCCTCACTCTTCCTTCCTCTCTCTCTCTGTCTCTCCATCTCTCTCACTCTCTCCCTCTCACTCTCTCTCTCTCTCTCGCACACACTACCTGTCTTGTTCTCTCACTCTCTTTGTGTCTTCTCTCTCTCTCTCCCACACACTCTGTCTCTCCCTTCTATTTCTCTTATTCTCTCTCTCCTTCTCTCTCTCTCTTTGTGTATCTCTCTCCCTCTCTCTTTCCTTACTCTCTCTCCCACTCTCTTTCCTTACTCTCTCTCCCTCTCTCTCCTCTCTCTCTTGTTCTCTCACTCTGTCACTCTCACTTCTCTCTCTCTCTTTCTTGTTCTCTCTCGCATTCTCTCACTTTTCTTCTCTCTCTCCTCTCTCTATCTAACTTTCTTTCTCTCTCTCTCCCTCTCTCTCTCTCATTATATCCCTCTCACTTTCTCTCTTTCTTTCATTCTCTCCTTTTCTCATTCTCTATCACTCTCTCTCTATCTCTCTCTGTCTCTCTCTCTTAATCTCCCTGTCTCTCTCTCACTCTCTTTCTTTCTTGACTCCCTCTCTCTCTTAATCTCTCATTTATCTCTCAAAATCTCTCTCTCCCTCTCTCCCTCTCTCTTTTTCTCTCTGCGTGTCTCTTGCCCTCTCTCTCTCAGTCTCTCTCTTAAAATCTCTCTCCCACTCTCTCTCTCATTATATCCCTATGACTTTCTCTCATTCTCTCTTTCTCATATTCTCTATCACTCTCCCTCTCTATCTCTCTCGCTCTCTCTCTCTTAATCTCTCTTTGTCTCTCTCTCACTATCTTTCTTTCTTCACTCTCTCACTCTCCTCATTCTCTCTCCCAAAATCTCTCTCTCTCTTTCTCCCTCTGTGTCCCTTAGTCTCTCTCCCATTCTCTCACTCTCTCACTCTCTCTTCTATCTCTAATATCTCTAACTTTCTTGTTTTCTCTCTTGCTCTATCCCTCTTACTTCTCTCTTTCTCTTCTCACTCTGGCTTCCGCATTCTCTCTCTCTCTCCCTCTCACTCTCTCTTCTCTCTCTTTCCCATTCTCTCTCTGAGTATCGCTCTTTCTCTATTTCTCTCTTTCTCTCTCTATCACACACTCTCTCTCCCTTTGTGTCCCTCTCTCTCTTAATCTTTCTCTATCTCTCTCTCAAACTCTCATTCTCTCTCTCATTCTCTCGCTCTCTCACTCACTCCTTCTCTCATGTTTTAGTTCTTCTACTCCTTCTCGCTCCCTCCCTCCCTCCGTCTCTCTATCTTTCTCAATCTCTCTCATTCTCTCTTTCCATATCTCTCTCTCTTTCTATCTCTCACTCTCTCTATCTCCCTGTCTCTCTCCCTCCCTCCCTCGTTCCCTCTCCCTCACTCTTCCTTCCTCTCTCTCTCTGTCTCTCCATCTCTCTCACTCTCTCCCTCTCACTCTCTCTCTCTCTCTCTCACACACACACTACCTGTCTTGCTTTCTCACTCTCTTTCTTTCTTCTCTCTCTCTCTCTCCCAGACACTCTCTTGTTCTCTCACTCTGTCACTCTCACTTCTCTCTCTCTCTTCTCTCTCTCTCCAACTCTCTTTCTCTCTCTCTCATTATATCCCTTTCACTTTCTCCCTCTCTCATTCTCTCCCTTTCTCATTCTCTATCACTCTCTCTCTATCTCTCTCCGTCTCACTCTCTTAATCTCTATGTCTCTCTCTCACTTAATCTCTCTATCTCTCCCTCTTTCTTTCTTCACTCTCTCTTTCCTCATTTTCTCTCTCAAAATCTCTCTCTGTCCCTCTCTCCCTCTCTCTCTTTCTCTCTGCATATCTCTTGCTCATTCTCTCTCTCAAAATCTCTCTCCCACTCTCTCTCTTTATAACCCTCTGACTTTCTCTCTTTCTCTCTTTCTCCCACTCTCTATCACTCTCCCTCTTTATCTCTCTCGCTTTCTCTCTTAACCACTATATGTCTCTCTCTCACTCTCTTTCTTTCTTCACTCTCTCTCTCCTCATTCTCTCTCTCAAAATCTCTCTCTCAAAATCTCTCTCTCTTTCTCCATGTGTGTCTCTTAGTCCCTCTCTCGTTCTCTCACTCTCTCTTCTATCTCTTCTATCTCTCTCTTTCTTGTTTTCTCTCTTGCTCTCTGCCTCTTTCTTCTCTCTTTCTCTTCTTTCTCTGGCTTCCGCATTCTCTCTCTTTCTCCCTCTCACTCTCTCTTCTCTCTCTTCCCCAATCTCTCTCTCAGTATCTCTCTTTCTCTCTCTCTTTCTCTCTCTCACTCTCTATCTCTCTGTCCCTCTCTCCCTCCCTCCTGTTTCCCTCCCCCTCACTCTTCCTTCCTCTCTCTCTGTCTCTCCATCTCTCTCACTCTCTCCCTCTCACTCTCTCTCTCACACACACACTATCTCTCTTACTCTCTCACTCTCTCTCACTCTCTTTCTTTCTTCTCTTTCTCTCTCTCCCACTCTCCCACACACTCTCTCCACCTTCTATCTCTCTTATTCTCTCTCTTTGTGTATCACTCGCCCTCTCTCACTCTCTCCTTACTCTCTCTTCCTCTCTCTCCTTACTCTCTATCCCTCTCTCTCTTGTTCTCTCACTCTGTCACTCTCACCTCTCTCTCTCTCTCTCTCTCTCTCTTTCCTTTTCTTTCGCGCGTTCTCTTACTCTCTCTTCTCTCTCTCTCCAACTCTCTCTCTCCAACTCTCTTTTTCTCTCTCTCTCATTATATCCCTCTCACTTTCTCTCTTTCTCTCATTCTCTCTTTTTCTCATTCTCTATCACTCTCACTCTATCTCTCTTTGTCTCTCTCACTTAATATCTCTGTCTCTCTCTCACTCCCTCTCTCACTCTCTCCCTCTCTCACTCTCTCCCTCTCTCACTCTCTCCCTCTCTTTCGCACACACTCTCTCTCTCCCTCTCTCTCCCTCCCTCCCTCTCTCTCTTATTCTCTCTCTTATGCTCTCTCTCTCTGTGTCTCTCTCTCCTCACTCTCTCTCCTTCTCTCTCTCTCTTCTCACTCTCTCTATGAAAATCTCTCTCCCACTCTCTCTCTCTTTCTCCCTTTCTCTCGTTCTCTATCACTCTCTATCTCTCTATCCCTCCCTCTTTCTCTTAACCTCTCTCTCTAAGTCTCATGCTCTCTCTCTCATTCCTCACACTCTCTCCTCTCTCTATCTCTCCATCCTTCCCTCCCTCCTTCCCTCTCTCTCCCTCTCTCTTCCTCCCTCCCTCTCTGGCTTTTTTTCACTCCCTCTTTCGTTCCCTCCCTTTCTCACTCTCTCCCTCACTCTCACTCTCTTTCTTTCTTCGCTTTCTCTCTCTCTCTCTCTCTCATTCTCTCGCTGTCCCACTCTCTTTCGTCTCTCTCTCTCTTTCTCCCCTTTTCTTTCGTTATCTCTCTCACTCTCCCTCCCTCTATCTCTCGCCCTCCCTCCCTCCCTCCCTTCCCTCTCTCTCCAGCTCTCTTCCTCCCTCCCTCTCTGACTTTTCTCACTCCCTCTCTCACTCTCTCCCTTTCCCACTCTCTCCCTCTCTCACTCTCTCCCTCTCTCTCTCATTCTCTCTCTTCTTCTCACTCTCTCTATCAAAATCTCTCTCTCACTCCTTCTTTCTCTCTCTCTCAAAATCTCTCACTCTCTCCCTCTTCTCTCTCTCTCTCTTCCGCACTCTCTCACTTTGTCTCTCTCTCTCTATCTCTCTCACGCACTCTCTCTCTCTCTTTCTCAATCACACTCACTCTCTCATTCTAGTTCTTCCACTCCCTTTCGGTCCCTCCCTCCCTCTCTCTCTCTCTCTCTTTCTATCTTTACATATCTGTCTCTCGCTCTCTCTCGTTATCTCTCTCTCTTTCTCTATCTCACTCTCTCTATCGCTCTTTCTCTCACTTTCCCTCCCCCCTCTCTCCCTCTCACTCACTCTTTCTTCCTCCCTCTCTCTATCTCTCCATCTCTCACTTTCTCTCTCTCCCTCTCACTCACACACACACACACACACACACAGACTATCTCTCTTGCTCTGTCACTCCCTCTCTATCTCTCCCTCACTCTCTTTCTTTCTTCTCTCTCTCCCACTCTCTCACACACTCTCTCTCCCCTCTATCTCTCTTTTTCTCTCTCTTTGTGTATCTCTCTTTCCCCTCTCTCTCCTTACTCTCTCTACCTCTCTCTATCATCTCTCTTTCGTTCTCTCACTCTCCCCCTTTTTTATTCTCTCACTCTCTCTTCTCTCTTTCTCTCTCTCTCTCTTCTCTCTCTCCCTCTCTCCCCCTCTCTCTCTCATTATATCTTCTCACTTTCTCTCTTTCTTTCTTTCTCTCAATGTCTATCACTCTCTCTCTCTCTTCACCTCTCTTTGTCTCTCTCACTCTTAATCTCTCTGTCTCTCTCTCACTCTCTTCCTTTCTTTCTTCACTCTCTCTCCTCATTCTCTCTCTCAAAAGATCTCTCTCTCCTTCTCTCTATGTGTCTCTTGCTCTCTATCTCTCTCTATCTCTCTCTCAAAATCTCTCTCCTTTTCTCTCTATCATTATATCCCTCTGACTTTCTCTCTTTCTCCCATTCTCTCATTCTATCTTTCTCTCATTCTCTATCACACTCTCTCTCTCTCTTAATCTCTCTCTGTATCTCTGTTTTAATCACTCTATCTCTCTCTCACTCTCTTTCTTTCTTCATTCTCTTTCTTTCTTCATTCTCTATCTTCTCATTCTCTCTCTCAAAATCTCTCTCTCTCCCTCTCTCTCTCTCTCTTTCTCGCTGTGTCTCTTGCTCACTCTCTCACTCTCTCTTCCCTCTCTTCTATCTTTCACTTTCTTGTTCTCTCTCTTGCTCTCTCCCTCTTTCTTCTCTCTCTCTCTCTCACTTCCACACTTTCTCTCTCTCTTTCACTCACTGTCTCTTCTCTCTCTCAATTTTCCAATCCCTCTCTCACTATCTCTCTTTCTCTCTTTCTTTCTTTCTCTCGATCTCTATCACTCTCTCTCTCCATCTCTGTCTCTCTTTCTCTCTCTTAATCTCCCTTTGTCTCTCTCTAACTCTCATTCTCTCTCTCTCTCATTCTCTCCTTTCTCCTCTCTCTCGTTATCTCTCTCTCTCCCTCCCTCTATCTCTCGCCCTCCTTCCCTCCCTTCCTCTCTCCCTCTCTCTTCCTCCCTCCCTCTCATACTTTTTCTCACTCCTTCTGTCGCTCTCTCCCTCTCTCGCTCCCTCTCTCTCTCCCTCTCTCTCTCCCTCTCTCCATTCTCTCTCTCTTATTCTCTCTCCCCCTCCCTTCTCTCTCTTATTATCCCTCTCTCACACTCACTCTCTCTCCCTCCCTTCTCTCTCTCTCTCTCTCTCTATGTCTCACACTCCGTCTCTCTCCGCACTCTCTCTTAAAATCTCTCTCTCTCAAAATCTCTCTTTGTCACTCTCTCTCTCAAAATCTCTCTCTGTCACCCTCTCTCTCTCACGTTCTCTAACTCTCTCGGTCTCTCTTCTCTCTCTCTTATATCTCTCTCTCTTACTTTCTATGTCACTATCTCCCTGACTCTTCTCCTTCTCTCTCTTCTATCGCACTCTTTCTTACTTTCTATGTCTCTCATTCATTTTGATTCTCGCTCTCGCTCTCGCTCTCTCTCTATCTTTCTCTCTCTATCATTCTCTCTCTCAACCTCACTCACTGTCTCTGTCTCTCACTTGCTCTCTAACTCTCTTTTCTCTCTTATTATCTCTCTCTCTCACTCACTCTTTCTCTCTCCCCTCTCTCATTTGTTCTCTCTCTCTCTCCTTGTCTCTCTCTATCTATCTAACTCTATCTCCCTCTCTCTCTCTCACCCTCTCTCTCATTCTCACTCTCTCCCCATCTCTCTCTCCTCAATTTCTCATTCTTTCTCAATCTCTCTCTCTAACACTCTTTCTCTCTCTCTCTCTCCTCACTCTCTCATTCTTTCTCAATCTCTCTCTAACACTCTTGCTCTCTCTTTCATCCTCTAAATCTCTCACTCTCTCTTATCCCACTCTCTCTCCCCTCTCTCTCGTTATCTCTCTCCCTCTCCCTTTCTATCTTTCTCTCTCTTTCTCTCTTTCTCACTTTCTCTCTCTCTATTACTCTCTCTCTCTCTTAAAATCTCTCTTTCTCTCTCTCAAAATCTCTCTCTGTCACACTCTCTCACATTCTCTCACTCTCTTAGTCTCTCTTATCTCTCTCTTCTATCTATCTCTTTCTTACTTTCTTTATCACTGTCTCCCTGACTCTTCTCATTTTCTCTCGTCTATCTCTCTCTTTCTTACTTTCTCTGTCTCTCATTCATTCTGATTCTCGCTCTCACTCTCTTTCTATCTTTCTCTCTCTATCATTCTCTCTCTCAACCTCACTCACTGTCTTTGTCTCTCGCTCGCTCTCTAACTCTCTCTCTTATTATCTCTCTCTCACACTCACTCTTTCTCTCTCCCCTCTCTCATTTGTTCTTTCTCTCTTTCTCTCTCTCTCTCCTTGTCTCTCTCAGTCTATCTAACTCCCTCTCCCTCTCCCTCTCACCCTCTCTCTCTCATTCTCACCCTCTCCCCATCTCTCTCTCTCATTCTTTCTCAATCTCTCTCTAACACTCTTGCTCTCTTTCTCATTCTCTCACACTCTCATTTCCCACTCTCTCTCGTTATCTCTCTCTCTCTCTTGTTATCTCTCTCCCTCTCCCTTTCTCTCTTTCTCACTCTTTCTCTCTTTCTCACTTTCCCTCTCTCTTTATGACTCTCTCTCTCTATCTCGCTTTCTCCCATTCTCTCCCTCGTTGTCTCGCTTTCTCACTCTCTCATCTCTCACTCTCTGTCTTTCCCCTTGCTTTCCCTCTCTCTTTCATTATATCTCTCTCTAGGTCTCTCTTTCTCTAACTCTCTCTCTATATATGTCTCTCTCCCTATCCATCTCTCACTTTTTTCTCTCTCACTCTCTTTCACACACACACACGCACACTCTCTCTATCTCTCTCTCTCTCTTACTATCTCTCGCTCTCTCTCTCTCTCGCTCCCCCTCTCGTTATCTCACTCTTTTCTCTCTCTCTCCCTCTCTCTCTCTCTCTTTATCGCTCTCTCCACTTAAGCACTCTCTCAGTCTCAGTCTCTCTCTCACTCACTCACTATCTCTCGTTCTCTCTCTCCCACTCTATTTCTCTCCCTCCCTTCCTCTCTCTCTCTCTCTCATTCACTCTGATTCTCGCCCTCACTCTCTCACTCACTCTCTCTATCTCTCTCTCGACCTCACTCACTGTCTCTTTCTTTCTTTTTCGCTCTCTAACTCTCTCTCTCTTCCTCTCTCTCTCATTATCTCTCTCTCTCACTCGCTCACTCTTTCTCTCTCCCCTCTCTCTTTCTCTCTCCTTCTCTCTCTCTTTCTCTATCTATCTCTCCCTCTCTCGTCCACCCTCTCTCTATCTCATTCTCACTTTCTCCCCATCTCTCTCTCCTCACTCTCTCACTCTTTCTCAATCTCTCTCTCTAACACTCTTACTCTCTCTCTCTCTCTCGTTCTCTTACCCTCTCACTCTCCCATGTCCCTCTCTCTCTTCCCCCCCCTCTCTCTCTTTATCTCTCTCCCTCTTTATCTCTATCTCTCTTTCTCACTTTCTCTCAATCTCTCTATCTCTCTCTCACTCTCTCTCTCTTTTTTCGACCCTCCCTCTCTCTCCCCTTCTCTTCCTTCCTCCCTCTCTGACATTTTCTCTCCCTCTCTCCCTCTCTCTTTCCCTCTCTCTTTCTCTCTCTCACACACACAAAAATTATCTCTCTCTCTGTCTCTCTCACTATCTTTACTTCTGCACACACACAAACACACACTCTCTCTCCCCCACTCACTTTCACTCTCACTATCTCTCTCTCCCTCTCTCTCCATCCCCCTTTCACTCTCTTCGTCCCTCTCTTTCTCTCCATCTCCCCATCTCTCTCTCCTGCCTTTCTCATTCTCTCTCAATCTCACTCTCTCTAACACCCTTGCTCCCTCTGACGTTCTGCCACTATCTCACTCTCTATTCTCCCTCTCCCTCTTCCCTCGCTCTCTCTCGTTATCTCTCTCTCTCTCTCTTTCTCTCTCTTTCTCTCGCTCTCTCTCTTCTCTCTCTCTCCCTTCTCTCTCTCTCTCACTCTCTCACTCTCTCTCACTATCTTTCTCTCTCCCTCTCTCTCCTTCTCTGACACTTTCTATCTTTCTCTCTTCCTCCATCTCTTTCTCTCCCTCTCTCTCTCTCACACACACACACACACTGTCTCACTCTCTCTTTCTCTCTTTGTCTCTCTCTCACTCTCTTTCTTTCTTCACACACACTATCTCTTTCTCTCTCTCTCTCTCGCTCACTCTCCCTCACACACTCTCTCTCCTTATCTCTCTTTCTCTCATTATCTCTTTCTTCTTTTCTCTTGCCCCCTCTCAGTATCACACCCCATCTCTCTCACTCGCTCTCTATCACCCCCTCTCTCTCGCTCTCTCTCTCACAAGCACTCTCTCACACACACACTCTCTCTCTCTTTGTCTCACTCACTCACTCTCTCTCGTTCTCTCTGTTCCCCTCCCTCCCTCTCTTTCTTTCTCTCTTTCCCTCTCTCTCTCTCTCACGATTACTCTCAATCTCTCCCTCATTGTCTCACTCAGTCACTCTCTGTTCTCTCTCTCCCTCATTATCTCTCTGTAACTCACTCTCATTGTCTCTCTCCGTCCCTCCCTCCCTCCCTCTCTCTCCCTCTCTCTTCCTTCCTCCCTCTCGCACCCTATCTCTCACTATCTCTCTCTCACACACACATACACACTATCTTTTTGTCTCTCTCTCTCTCTCTCTCTCTCTCTCTTTGTCTCTCTATAACTCTCTTTCTTTCTTCACACACTCTCACACTCTCTCTCACCCCTCTCTCTCTCTTTCTCACCATCCCCTTATCTCACTCTCGCTTCTCTCTCTCTCTCGCTCTCTATCTCTCTCTCTTCTCTCTCTCTCACTCTCTATGTCCTCCTTCTCTCTCTCTTGTTATCTCTCTCTCACTCACTCTCTCTCTCACTATCTTTCTCTCTCTTTCTCTATCCCTTCCTCCTTCCCTCCCTCCCTCTCTCTCCTTCTCTGACCCTTTCTCTCTTGCTCTCCCCCTCCCTCTCATACTCTCTCCCTCTCTCCCTCTATCTCTCACACACAAACACACACACTATCTCCCTCTCTCTTTCTCTCTTTGTCTCTCTCTCACTCTCTTTCTTTCTTCACACAAACTATCTCTCTCTCTCTAACTATCTCTTTCTCTCTCACCACCTCTCTCTCGCTCACTCTCTCTCACACACTCTCTTTCCCTATCTCTCTTTCTCTCATTATCTCTTTCTCATTTTCTCTTGCCCTCTCTTAGTATCACACCCTCTTTCTCTCTCGCTCTCTATCACCCTCTCTCTCTCTCGCTCTCTATCACTCTCTCTCTTACAAGCACTCTGTCACACACACACACTCTCTCTCTTTGTCTCACTCACTCACTCTCTCTCGTTCTCTTTGTTCCCCTCCCTCCCTCCCCCTCCNCTCTTTGTCTCGCTCTCGATTACTCTCCGTCTCTCTCAATCTCTCTCTTTCCCACTCTCTCCCTTGTTGTCTCACTCAGTCACTCTCTGTTCTCTCTCTCTCTTTGTCTCTCCCTCCCTCTCGCACCCCCTAATCTCACTCACTCTTCTCTCTCTCTCTCTATCGCTCTCTCTCTCTCACGCACTCTCTCACTCTCACTCTCTCTCATTCTCCCTCCCCCTCCCTCCCTCTCCCTCCCTCTCTCTCTCTCTCTCATTCTCTCTCATTCTCTATCTCTCTCGCTCTCACTCTTTGTCTCTCTCTCTCTCGCTCTCTCTTACACACTCTCTCTCTTTGTCTCTTGCTCTCTGTCTCTCGCTCTCTCTCCCTCTTTCTCTTCCTTCTCTCTCTCTCTCTCTCGTTATCACTCTCTCACTCATTTTCTACCTCTTCGTCCCTCTCTCTCCCTCTCCCTGTCCCTCCCTCCCTCCATCTCTCTCCCTCTCTCTTCCTCCCTCTCTTTCATTCTCTCTCCTTTTGTCCCTCTCTCCCTCTCTCTCACACTCTCTCTCCCTCTCTCTTTCCCTCTATTTACCTCTCTCTCCCTCTCTCACACTCACACACACGCACACACTATCTTTCTATCTCTCTCTCTTTGTGTCTCTCTCTATTTCTTAACACACACACTCTCTCTCTTTGTGTCTCTCTTTATTTCTTAACACACACTCTCTTTCCCTACCTCCCTCTCTTCTCTCCATCTCCTCAGCTCTCTCTCCTCACTCTCTCATTCTCTCTCAATCTTAGTCTCTCTAACACTCCTACTCTTTCTCGCTCATTCTCTCACTCTCTCTACTCCCTCTCGCTCATTCTCTCACTCTCTCTACTCCCTCTCGCTCATTCTCTCACTCTCTCTACTCCCTCTCTCTCTCTTTCCTTTCTCTCTCTCTCTTTCTCTCTTTCTCTTGCTCTCTATTACTCTCTCTTTCTATCTCTCTCTTCTACTTTTTCCCTCTTTTTACTCGCTCTCCCTCTTCTCTCTCTCTTTCTTATTATCTCTCTCTCACTCACTCACTATCTCTCCCTATCTTTCTCTCTCGTTCTTCTTCCCTCCCTCCCTCTCTCCCTCTCTAACACTTTCTCTTTGTCTCTCTCCCTCTCACACACACACACACACAACTATCTCTCTATCTCTCTCTCACTCTCTTTGTTTCTTCACACACACACTCTCTTCTCTCTCTCACACTGTTTCCCTCTCATTCTTACACACACACACACTCTCTCTCTCACTATCTCTTTCTCTCTCTCACGCCCTCTCTCTCGCTCACTCTCTCTCACACACCGACCTCCTTCCCTCCCTCCCCCTCCCTCCCGCTATTCCCACGCCCCCCCTCTCTATTACATTCTCTATCTATCTATCTCTCTCCCACTATTTCCCTCATTGTCTCACTCTCTCACTCTCTCTTCTCTCTCTCTCTTCCCTCTCGCTTTCTCTCTCATTTTCTCTATCTCTCTAACTGACTCTCTCTATCTCTCTCTCTCTTTCTCTTTCCCTCCCCCTTCCTCCGTCCCCCTCTCTTCCTCTCTCTTCCTTCCTCCCTCTCTAACATTTTCTCTCTCGCTCTCTCCTTCTCTCTTGCACTCTCTATCTCTCTCTCTCTCTCACACACACACATTCACACTATCTTTCTCTCTCTCTTTGTCTCTCTCTCACTCTCTTTCTTTCTTCACATACACACTCTCTCTCATCCCTCTCTTTCTCTCTCTCAGCATCTATATATCTCATACTCTCTTCTCTGTCTCTCTCTCACTCTCTATCGCTCACTCTCACTCTCTCTCTCTCTGTCCTTTTCACTCGCTCACTCTCTCATGTTCTCTCCCTCCCTCCCTCACTCCCTCCCTCCCTCTCTCACTCTCACTCTCTGTCTCTCTCTCTCTGTGTCTCGCTCTCTCTCACGCTCTGTCTCTCTCTCTCTGTGTCTCGCTCTCTCTCACGCTCTTTATCTCTCTCTTTCTCGCTCTCTGTCTCTCGCACTCTCTCTCCCTCTCTCACGTCCTTCTCCATCTCTTTTGTTATCACACACTCTCTCTCACTTATTCTCTCTCCCTCTCTTTCTCTGTCCCTCCCTCCCTCCGTCCCTCCATCTCCCTCTCTCTTCCTCCCTCTCTGACACTTTCTCTCTAACTCTCTCCCTCGCTCCCGCACTCTCTCTCTCTCTCTCCTTCTCTCTTTTCGTCTCTCTCCCTATCTCTCTCTCTCACACACACACTATCTCTCTATCCCTCTCTCTATCTCTTTCTCACCCTTTTTGTTTCTTCACACACACACATACACTCTCTCTCCCTCTCACTCTCACTCACACTATCTCTCTCTCCCTCCCTATCTCTCTCTCCATCTCCCATCTCTCTCCTCACTCTCTCATTCTCCCATAATCTCTCTCTAACACTCTTACTACTCTCTCTAGTTCTCTCACTCTCTCACTCTCTTTACTCCCTCTCTCTCTTCCCTCTCTTTCTTCCCTCTCTCTTTCTCGTTATCTGTCTATCTCGCTCTCTCTATCTCTCTTTCTCTTTTTCTCTCACTCTATTACTCTCTCTTTCTCTATCTCTCTCTCCCACTCGCTCGCTCGTTGACTCGCTCTCTTTTCTCTCTCTTTCTCTCTCTCTCTTGTTATCTCTCTTTCACTCACTCACACTCACTCTCTCTCACTATCTTTCTTTCACTTTCTCTTTCCCTTCCTCCTTCCCTCCCTCCCACACTCTCCCTTTCTGACAATTTCTCTCTCTCTCCATCTCACACACTAACACACACACAAAAACACATACACACTATCTCTCTCTCTGCCTCTTTCTCACTCTCTTTCTTTCTTCACACACACACTCTTTCTCTCTTCTCTCTCCCCCCTCTCATACTCACACACACGATCTCTCTTTCTCTCTCTCTCACTATCTCTTTCTCTCACTCACCCCCTCTCTCTCGCTCACTCTCTTTTCACACACTGTCTCTCCCTATCTCTCTTTCTCTAATTATCTCTTTCTCTTTCTCTCTCACGCCCACTCGGTATCTCCCTCCCTCCCTCCCCCTCTCTCTATCTCTGTCTCTCTCGTTACTTCTCTATCTCTCTTTCTCTTCCTCCCTCTCTCTCTCGCTCACTCTTTCCCTCTCTCTCTTCCTTCTCTCTCCCTCTCTCTGCCACTCTCTCTCTTCCTCCCTCTTTCTTTCTCCCTCTCTTTCTGTCTCACACACGCACACAATATCTCTCTATCTCTCCCTCTCTCTCTCTATCTCACTCTCTTTCTTTCTTCACACACACACTCTCTCTACCACTCACTGTCACTCACACACACTCTCCCTCTCTCTCTCACGCACATACTATCTCTCTCTGTATGTGTGTATGCTCTCTCTTACTCTATCTCTCTCATTATCTCTTTCTATCTCTCTCTCCCCGTTCACTCTCTCACGCACATACTATCTTTCTATCTCACAATCTCACAATGTCTCTCTCACTCTCTTTCTTTCTTCGTACTCTCTCTCCTTCTCTTTTGTTATCTCCCTCTCTCGATTTCTATCCCTCCCTCTACACTCTCTCTCCTTCTCTCTCCCTCTCCCTCCCCCTCCTTTCATACCTCCCTCTCTCAGACTTTCTCTCTCCCTCTCCTGTTCTCTCTCTCCCTCTCTCTACCTCTCTCTCGCACTCTCTCACTCACTCTCTCTCTATATCTCTCTCTGCCCCTCTCTCTCACTGTCTCTCTCTCTCTCTCCTTCTCCCTCTCTCACATCACTCACTATCTCTCTCGATCTCTCTCGCTCTCTCTCACTCTCTCTTACCCCCCTCTCTCTCTTTCTCTTCCTCTCACACAATCTAACTCTTTCCCTCTCTCCCTTTCCCTCTCTCTCCTATCTCTCCTCACTCACTCTCTCTCCCTCTCCCTCTCTCTGATCACTCACTCACTCTCTCTTTCTCTCTCCCTCTCCCTCTCTCTCCTCACTCACTCTCTCGATCTCTCTTTATCTCTCTACCCCTCTCTCAATTTCTCCCTATCTCTCTATCTCTCACTCTTCCCCCCTCCCTCGCTCACACATTCTCTCTCCCTCTCCCTCTCTCCCTCCCTCTCTCTGTTTCATTCTCTCTCATTCTCTCTCTCGCTCTCTCTCACTCACTCTCTCTCACTCTCTTTCTCTCTCTCTCTCTCTCTTCTCACTTACATTATCTCTCTTTCCCTCTCTGTCTCCCTCTCTCTCTCTTCCTCCCCCCACCCTTTATCTTCCTCCCTCTTCCTCCGTCTCTCTCTCTTTCCCTCTATCTCGCTCTCTCTCTCTCTCTCTCTTTCTCTCTCTAACTCACTCAGTCTCTGTCACCCTCTCACTATCTTTCTTTCTTCACTCATAAACACGCACGCGCACACACACACACACACTCTCTCTCTCTCTCTATCTCTATCTCACTCTTTTTCTTTCTTCCCATACACACACTCTCTCTTCCTCTCACTCTCACTCACACTATCTCTCTCTCTTCCCCTCTCTCTCTCCCTCCCTATTTTTCTCTCCATCTCCCATCTCTCTCCTCACTCTCTCATTCTCTCATAATCTCTCTCTCTAACACTCTTACTATCTCTCCCTAGTTCTCTCACTCTCTCTCTCTTCCCTCTCTCTCTCGTTATCTGGCTCTCTCTCTCTCTCTCTCTCTCTCTTTCTCTCACTCTATTACTCTCTCTTTCTCTATATCTCTCTCCCACTCTCTCCCTTGTTGACTCGCTCACTCTTCACTCTCTCTTTCTCTATCTCTTCCTTTTATCTCTCTTGTTATCTATCTTCCACTCACTCACACTCACTCTCTCTCACTATCTTTCTCTCACTTTCTCTTTCCCTTCCTCCTTCCCTTCCTACTTCCCTCCCACACTCTCCCTCTCCGACAATTTCTCTCTTGCTCTCTCCCTCTCTCTTATATTCTCTCTCTCTCTCTCTCTCCCCCTCTCACACACACTAACACACACACACACACACACTATCTCTCTATCTCTCTCTCTCACTCTCTTTATTTCTTCACACACACACACACACTCTTCTCCCCCCTCTCATACTCACACACACACACACACTCTTCTCCCCCCTCTCATACTCACACACACACACACATGATCTCTCTTTCTCTCTCTCTCACTATCTCTTTCTCTCCCTCACCATCTCTCTGTCGCTCACTCTCTTTCACACACTGTCTCTCCCTCACCCCCTCTCTCTCGCTCACTCTCTTTCACACACTGTCTCTCCCTATGATCTCTTTCTCTTTCTCTCTCTCGCCCTCTCGGTATCTCCCTCCCTCCCCCTCTCTCTATCTCTCTCTCTCCTTACTTCTCTATCTTTCTCTCCCTCTCTCTCCCTCCCTCTATGTCTCACTCACTCTTTCCCTCCCTCTCTCTTCCTTCTCTCTCCCTCTCTCTGCCACTCTTTCTCTTCCTCCCTCTTTCTCTCTCCCTCTCTTTCTCTCTCACACACGCACACACTATCTCTCTATCTCTCCCTCTCTGTCTCTATCTCACTCTCTTTCTTTCTTCACACACACACTCTCTCTCTGCCACTCACTCTCACTCACACACACACACACACTCTCACACACATATACTATATATATATATATATATCTCTCTGTGTGTGTGTACTCTCTTACTCTCTCTCTCTCATTATCTCTCTCTTTATCACTCTCCCCCCTCTCTCTCATGCACATACTATTTTCTATCTAACTATCTCTCTATGTCTCTCTCACTCTCTTTCTTTCTTCGCACTTTCTCTCTTGTTATCTCTCTCTCTCTCTCTCTTATTCTCTATCCCTCTCTCTTCCTACCTCTCTCTCTCACTTTCTCTTTCCCTCTCTCTTCCTACCTCTCTCTATCTCACTTTCTCTTTCCCTCTCTTGCTCTTTCTCCCTCCATCTACCTGTCTCTCGCACTCTCCCACTCACACAGACACTCTCTCTCTCTGCCCCCTCTATCTCTCTCTCTCACTATTTCTCTCTCTCCTTCTCCCTCTCTCACATCACTAACTCACTCTCTCTCTATCTCTCTCGCTCTCTCTCACTCTCTCCCTCTCTCTCTTACCACCTCTCTCTTTCTCTCTCTTTCTCTCTCTCTCTCTCTCACACTCTCTCTCTTTCTCTCTCTCCCTCTCCCTATCTCTCCTCACTCTCTCTCTCTTTCTCTCTCTCCCTCTCCCTTTCTCTCCTCAGTCACTCTCTTTCTCTCTCTCCCTCTCCCTCTCCCTCTCTTTCCTTACTAACTCTCTCGATCTCTCTCTATCTCTCTACCCCTCTCTCACTTTCTCCCTATCTCTCTATCTCCCACTCTTCCTCATTCCCTCTCTCACACATTCTCTCTCCCTCTCTCGCTCTCTCTCTCCCTCTCTCTATCCCTCTCACTCGAACTCTTTCCCTCTCTCTATCCCCCTCTCTTGCACTCTCTCTCTCTCTCTGACTCTCTCAAACATACTATCTCTCAATCTCTCTCTCCCCCCTCTCTGTCTCTCACTCAGACCTACTATCTCTCAATTTCATTCTCACTTTCTGTCTCTCTCTCTCTCTCACTCTCTTTCTTTCATCGCACCCTCTCTCTATCTCTCTCTCTCTATCTCGCTCTCTCTCTCTTTCTCTCCATCCATCCCTCCCTCTCTCTCCCTCTCTCATCCTACCTCCTTTCTCACCATTTCTCTCACCCTCTGTCGCTCTCTCTATGTCTCTTCATCTCTCTCTCTCATTCACACCATCTCTCTATATCTCTCTCCCTCTGTCTCTGTCTCTCTCTCACTCTTTTTCTTTCTTCGCACTCTCTCTCACCCTCTCTCTGTCTTTGTCCTTCTCTCTCTCTCTCACACGCACACATTTTCTCTCTCTATCTCCCTCTCTCACTCTCTCACTTTCTATTGCTCTCGCTCTCTCACGCACACACACACACTCTCTCTCTCTCTCACTATCTCTCTCTCTCTCTCAACCTCTTGGTCTCTATCACTCACTCTCTCTCACACACACACACACACTCTCTCTCTCTTTATCTCTCTCTCTCAGACTATTTCTCTCTCTTTCCCTCTGCCCCTCCAGTTATCTCACTCTCTCTTCTCTCTCTCTCTCCCTATCACTCTCTCCACTAACGTACTCTCTCACTTTCTCACACACACACTCTCTCTCTCTCAGTCACTCATTCTCTCTCTCCACTCACGTACTCTCTCACTTTCTCACACACACTCTCTCTCTCTCTCAGTCACTCATTCTCTCTCTCCCATAGTCTCTCTCCCTCCCTCCCTCCTTCTCTCTCTCATTCACTCTAATTCTCTCACTATCTCTCTCTCCCTCCCTCCCTCCCTCTCTTTGTCTCATTCTCTCTCATTCTCTCTCTCACTCACTCTCTCACTCACTCTGTCTCTCACTTTCTCTCTCTTCCTCTCTCTCTCTTCTCACTTACATTATCTCTCTTTCCCTCACTCTCTCTTCCTCTCTCTCTTCCTCCCTCTTCCTCCATCTCTCTCTATTTCCCTCTATCTCGCTCTCTCTCTAACTTACTCACTCTCTCTGTCTCCCTCTAACTGTCTTTCTTTCTTTGCACACACATACACACACACACACACACACACACTTTCTTTCTCCCTTTCTCACTCACTTACTCTCTTTCCTTATCCCCTCTCTCTGTATCTTGTTCTGTCTCTCATTCTCTCACTCTCCTCTCTATCTCTCTCCCTATCTCTCTATCTCCCTCTCTCTTATCATTGTCTCTATATCTATCACACACACACTCTCTCTCTCTCTCTTTGTCTCACTCACTTACTGTCTTTCTTTCTCCTCTTTCTCTCTCTTTCTTGTTTTGTCTCTCGTTCTCTCTTTCCCCTCTCTCTATCTCTCTCCCTCTCTCTTCCTGCTTTCTCTCTCTTTCTTTCTCTCACTCTCTCTAATTCTCTCTCCTTGTCCCACTCTCTCTTTAACACTCACTCTCCTCACTCACTCTCTCTAACCATTTCTAACTCTCACTCTCTCTCTCATTCTCTCGCTCACTCACTCTCTCTTCTCTCTCTTCTATCTCTCTCGATCTTGTTCTCTTTGTCGCTCTCTCACTCTCTCTCTCTTGTTCCCGCACTCTATCACTCGCTCTCTCCTTCTCACTCTCTTTCCCTCTGACTCTCTCACTCTGACTCTTTCTCTCATAAACTCTCTCTCTCGCCCTTTATCACTCTCTCTCCATCTCTCTCTGTCTCTCTCTCGCTCTCTATCACACACACTCTCTCTATCTCTCCCTCTCTCCATCTCTCACACTCTCTCTCTCACTCTCCCTCCCTCTCTCTATCCTCCCTCACTCATTGTGTGTCTCTTTTTTGTCTTTCTCCCCCTCTCCCCCTCTCATTATCTCACTCTCTCTTCCCTATCTTCTCTCTCTCTCTCTTTCTCTCTCTCCATACTCTCTATCTCTCTCGCTGCCTCTCTCTCCCTCACTCTCTATCACTCTCTCTCTCTCTTTCAATCTCTCATTCTCTCCATCTCTCACTCTCTCTATCTCTCACTTATTATCTTTCACTATCTCTCTCCCCCTCTCGTTACCTTACTCACTCTTCTCTCTCTTCTCTCTCTCTCACGCACTCTCTCTGTCCCTCATGCTCTCTCTCACTCTCCCTCCCACTATCTCTCTCTCTTTCTCTCTCCCCCTCTCGTTATCTCACTCTCTCTTCTCTCTCTATCTCTCTCTCACACACTCTCTTTGTCTCTCTCTTGCTCTCTGTCGCTCTCTCTCTCACACACTTTCTCAATCTTCCCCTCCGTCCTTACCACCCTCCCTCTCTCTGCCTCTCTCTTCCTACCTCCCTCTTTCACACTTTCTCCCTCCCTCTATTGCTCTCTCGCACTCTCTCGCACTCTCTCTCTGTCTCTCTCTCCCTTTGTCTCTCACCCCCTCTCTCTCTCTTTATCTTTCACTTCCTCTCCTTCTTTCACCTCGCTCACTCTCCCACTCTCCAATCTCTCTCGCTCTTTCTCATTATCTCCCTCTTTTTGGCTTTCTCTCTCTACCTCTCCCTCTCTCTCCTCACTCACACTCTCTCTACCTCTCCTCTCTCTCCTCACTCTCTCTCTTTCCCTCTCTCCCTCTCCCTCTCTCCTCACTCACTCTCTCTATCTATCTATCTCTCTAGCTCTCTCTCACTCTCTCCCTCTCTCACTATCTCTCTCTTTCCCACTCTCCCTCTCTCTCTTCCTCCATCCCTCTCTCACACTTTCTCTCTCCCTCTCCCTCCCTCTCTCTATCACTCACTCACTCTCTCTCGTTCTCTCCATCCCTCCCTCCCTCATCCTCTCTCTCTCATTCTCTCTCTCCCACACTCTCTCTTTCCCTCCCTCCCTAACTCTCCCTTTCCCTCCCTCCCTCACACTCTCTCTCAATCACTCTTATTCTCTCTCTCCCCCTCCCTCCCTCCCTCACTCCCACCCTCTCTCTCTATCTCTCTCCCTATTTCTCTTTCACACTCTCACTCGCTCTCTCCCTCTCTCTTACCCCCCTCTCTCTCCTTTTCTCTCTCTCTCCCGCACTCTCCTCTCTCTCTCTCTATTTCTCTCTCTCCCTCTCCCTCTCTCTCCTCACTCACTCTCCCTACTCTATCTATCTCTCTAGCTCTCTTTCATTTTCTCCCCCGCTCTCAATCTCTCTCCTCCTCCTTCCCTCTCTCACACACTCTCTCCCTCTCTCGCTCTCTCCCCTAGTCTCTCTGTCCCTCTCTCTCGTACCCTCTCTCTCTCTCACTCACTCTCTTTCTCACTCTCTCACACATAGTATCTCTCTATCTATGTCTCTCTCTCCCCACTCTCTCTCACACATACTATCTCTCTTTCCCACAATCTCTCTCTGTCCCTTTCTTCACACACACACTCTTTCTCTCTCCCTCCCTCCCTCCTTCCGGCCCTCCCACTCACTTTCTCTCTCCCTCTTCCTCTCTCCTCACTCACTCTCTTTGTCTCTTTCCCTCTCTCCCTCTCCCTCACTACCCTCACTCATTCTCTCTCTATCACTCTAGCTCTCTCTCACTCTCTCACTCTCTATATCTCTCTCTCTTCCTCCCTCCCTCTCTCACACTTTCTCTCTCCCTCTCTCGCTCTCTTCCCCTCTCTCTGTCACTCCCTCTCTCTCTTGTTCTCTCTCTCCCACTCTCTCCATCCCTCCCACCCAACCTCTCTCTCTCTCTCATTCACTCTCATTCTCTCTCTCCGTCATTCACTCTTATTCTCTCTCTCTCTCTCATTCACTCTCATTCTCTCTCTCTGTCTCTCTCTCTCTGTCTTTCTCATTCACTCTCATTCTCTCTCTCTCTCATTCACTCTCATTCTCTCTCTCTTTCTTGAGTTCACTCTCATTCTCTCTCTCTCTCTCATTCTCTCTCTCTTTCTCGAATTCACTCTCATTCTCTCTCTCTCACTCTCTCACACACACACTCTCTCTCTCGCTCCCTCCCTCCCTCCCCCTCTCTCTCTCATTCTCTCTCATTCTCTCAATCTCTCTCTCTAATACTCTTACTCTCTCTCACTCGTTCTCTCACTCACTATACTCCCTCTCTCTCTTCCCTATCTCTCGTTACTCTCTCTCTAGCTCTCTCTCACTTTCTCCCTCTCTCTCAATCTCTCTCTCTTCCTCCCTCCCTCTCTCACACATTCTCTCTCCCTCTCTCGCTCTCTGTCTCCCCCACTCTCTCTTTGTCCCTCTCTCGTAGTCTCTCTCTCTCACACATACTATCTCTCTATCTATGTCTCTCTCTCCCCTCTCTTTCACACACATACTACCTCTCTATCTCACTATCTCTCTCTGTCTCTTTCTTCACTCACTCTCTTTCCCTCCATCCCTCCCTCTCGCCCTCTCTCTCTCTCACACATACTATCTCTCACTCTCACTCTCTATATCACTCTCTCACTCTCTTTCTTTCATCGCACCATCTCTCTTTCTCTCGCTATCTCTATCTTTCTCTCTCCCGCTCTCTCTCTCCCTCCTTCCCTACCTCCCACTCTCATGCTACCTCCCTCTCACAATTTTGGTCGTCTTGTCTCTCTCTCTCTCCCTCGCTCTCTCTCCCAAACACTATCTCTCTATATCACTCTCTCTGTCTCTGTCCCAGTCTCTTTCTTTCTTTGCACTTTCTCTCTCTCACCCTCTCTCTCTCTCTTTCTCTCTCATCCTTTCTCTCTCTCCCTACACTATCACTCTCTCGTCCCTATCTCTTTCTCTCTCTCACCCTCTCTCTCCCTCTCTCTCTCACACACACACACTTTATCTCCCTATCTCTTTCTTTCTCTCTATCACTCGCTCTCTCCCTCTCTCTTACCCTCTGTCTCTCTCTCTCTGTCTCGCTCTTTCTCTCTCCCTCTCCCACTCTCTCCTCTCTCTTTCTCTCTCTCCCTCTCCCTTTCTCTCGTCACTTACTCTCTTTACTCTTTCTATCTGTCTAGCTCTCTCTCACTTTCTCCCTCTCTCTCAATTTCTCTCTCTTCCTCCCTCCCTCTCTCACACATTCTCTACCCCTCTCTCGTTCTCTCTCACCCACTCTCTCTGTCCCACTCTTTCACATTCTCTCTCTCTCTCTCGCACTCTCTCTCTATCTCACTCTCTCACAAATACTATCTCTCTATCTTTGTCTCTCCCCCATCTCTCTCACACATATACTGTCTCTCTATCTCACTATCTCTCTTTGCCTCTTTCTTTGCACTCTCTCCCTCCATCCCACTCGCTCTCTCTCTCTCTCACTCTCTTTCTTTCATTGCACCATCTCTCTATCTTTCTCTCCTTCTCTCTCTCTTTCTCTCTCGCTCTTTCACTCTCTCTCACCCTCTCTCTCTCTCCCTCCCTCCCTCCCTCTTTCTCTCCCTCCCTCTCCCTCCCTCTCTTATCCTACCTCCCTTTCTCACAATTTCTCTCACCTTCTCTCGCTCTCTCTTTCCCTCTCTCTCTCAAACACACCCTCTCTATATCACTCTCTCCCACCCTCTCTCTATCTCTCTCTCCCTTCGCTATTTCTCTCTCTCCCCCTCACACACACACACACACTCACTCTCTCTCTATCTTCCTCTCTCTCACCCTCGCTCTCTATCACACTCTCTCTCTCACACACAAACTCTCCTTTTATCTCTCTCTCTCTCTCACTATTTCTCTCTCTTTCTCTTTGCCCCACTCGTTATCACACTCTCTCTTCTCTCTCTATCTCTCTCTATCACTCTCTCCACCAACATACTCTCTAACTTTCTCACTTTCTCCATTCACGTACTCTCTCACTTTCTCTCTCTATCTCCCTCTCACTCATTCTTTGTCGTTCTTTCTATCTCACTATCTCTCTTTGTCTCTTTCTTTGCACTCTCTCTCTCCATCCCTCTTGCTCTCTCTCTCACATACTATCTCTCACTCACACTCTCTCTATCTCTCTCACTCTCTTTCTTTCATCACACCATCTCTCTATCTCTCTCTTTATCTCTCTCTTTCTCTCTCGCTCTTTCACTCTCTCTCACCCTCTCTCTCTCACTTCATCCCTCCCTCCTTCTCTCTCCCTCTCTTATCCTACCTCCCTCTCTTAGAATTTCTCTCACCTTCTCTCGCTCTCTCTCTATCAATCACACCCTCTCTATATCACTCTCTCCCCCACCGTCTCTCTATCTCTCTCTCCCTTCATTATTTCTCTCTCCCCCCCCACACACACTCTCTCTCTCTCTGTCCCTCTCTCTCACTCTCTCTCACACTTTCTCTCTCTCTTTATCTCTCTCACTCTTTCTTCGCACTCTCCCTTCCTCTCTCTCTCTCTCTCGCACTTTCTCATTAACTCTCTCTATCCCCCTCTCGCTCTCTCTCCCTCTCTCCTTCTCTCTCTCTCCTTCCCTTCCTCCCTCCCTCCCACCCTCCCTCCCTTCGTCTCTCTCCCTTTCCCATCCTACCTCCCGCTCTCACACTTTCTCTCTCTGTCTCTCTCCCTCCCTACCTCTGTCTCTTATTCTCTCTCGTTCTCTCTCCCACTGTCTCTCTCTCACCCTCTCTTTCTCACTCTATTTCACTCTTTCTCTCCCTCTCTTTCTCACTCTATTTCACTTTCTCTCTCTAGCACTCTCTCGTTATCTCTCTCTCCCTCTCTCTGACTCACTATCTCTCTCTCTGACTCACTTTCTCTCTCTTTCTCTCTCTCTCCCCTTCTCATTATCTCACTCCCTCTTCTTTCTCTCTCCCTCACCATCACTTTCGCTCTCTCTCTCTCATGGCCTACCTCACTCTCGCTCTCTCTCATTCATTCTTTCCTTCTCTTTCTCTCCCCCTCCCTCCCCCATCCCTCTCTCTCTCTATCGCTCTCTGTCTCACTCACTATATCACTCTCACTCTCACTCTCCCGTTTTCTCCCTCCCACCCTCTCTCTCTCCCTCCTCCCACCCTCTCTCTCTCTCTCTCTCATTCCCTCTCGTTCTATCTCTGACCCCACTTTCTCTCTCTCACTCCATCACTCTCTCTTTCTCTCTCACTCACTCTCTCTCCCTCCCTCTCTAGGTATCTCTCTCCCTCCCTCCCTCCCTCTCCCTCTTTATTCCAACCTCATTCACTCACAATCTCTCCCTCTCTCTCTCCCTCTCTCTCTTCCTCTCTCTCCCTCGCAGTCTCTCTCACTCACTCTCCCTCTCTCTATCTCTCTCTCTTTATTTCTTACTCTCGCTCTACCTCTCTCTCCCTCCCTCCCTCCCTTTCTCTCTCTCCCTCTCTCTTCCTCCCTGCCTCTCTCTTACTTTCTCTCTCCCCCTCTCGCTCCCTCCCCCCTCTCTCCCTCTCTCTCACACTCTCTCTCACACACTCTCTCTTTTTATCTCTCTCTCTCACTCTTTCTTTGCACACACTCTCTCCCTCCCTCTCTCTCTCTTTCTCTCTCGCTCTCTCTCACTATCTCTCTCGCCCTCCCTCCCTCCCTCCCTTCATATCTCTCCCTCTCTCTCAATATCTCTCTCGCCCTCCCTCCCTTCCTCCCTTCGTCTCTCTCCCTCTCTCATCATACCTCCCGCTCTCACACTTTCTCTCTATGTCTCTCTCCCTCCCTCCCTCCCTCCCTCTGTCACTTATTCTCTCTTGTTCTCTCTCAGACTGTCTCAATCTCTCTCTCTTTCTCGCTCTATTTCACTCTTTCTCTCTCTCTCTAGCACTCTCTCATTATCTCTCTCTCTCCCTCTCTCACACTCACTCTCTCTCACTCACTCACTACGTCTCTCTCTTTCTCTCTCTCTCCCCTTCTCATTATCTCACTCTCTCTTCTTTCTCTATCCCTCACCCTCTCTTTCGCTCTCTCTCTCTCTCATTCCCTATCTCACTCTCGCTCTCTCTTGTTCACGACTCCTTCTCTTCCTCTCCCTCCCACCCTCCCCCCTCTCTCTCTATCGCTCTCTATCTCACTCACTATATCACTCTCGCTCTCACTCACTCTCACTCTCCCGTTCTCCCTTTCCTGCTCTCTCTCTCCCTCCTTCCCTCCCACCCTCTCTCTCATTCTCTCTCGTTCTATCTCTGACCTCACTTTCTCTCTATCACTCCGTCGCTCTCTCTCTCTCACTCACTCTCTCTCCCTCCCTCTCTCATTATCTCTCTCTCCCTCTCTATTCCTACCTCAATGACTCACACTCTCTCCCTCTCTATTCCTACCTCAATCTCTCACACTCTCTCCCTCTCTCTCTTTCTCTTTCTCTTGCAGTCTCTCACTCACTCTCCCTCTCTCTCTCTATCTATCTCTTACCCTCGCTCTACCTCTCTCACCCTCTCTCTCCCTCCCTTTTTCCCTCTCTCTCTATTTATCTCTTACCCTCGCTCTCTCTCTTTATCTCTCTTTCTCTCTCTCTTTATCTCTCTCTCTCACTCTTTCTTTGCACACACTCTCTACCTCTCTCTCTCACTCACTATCTCTCATGCCCTCCCTCCCTTCGTCTCTCTCCCTCTCTCACACTTTCTCTCTCCCTCCCTCTCGCATTCTTTCACTCTACCTCTGTTACTTCTCTCACCCTCTCTCTCTCACACATACACTTTCTCTGTCTCTCTCTCTCTCTTTGTCTCTCGCACTCCCTTTCTTTCTTCGAACTCTCTCTCTTTCTATCTCTCACTCTTCGCTATCTCTACCTTTCTCTCCCACTCTCTCTATCTCTCTCGCTCTGTCTCTCTCACTCTCTACCACTCTCTCTCTCACGCTCTCTCTCACTCTGTCTCTTTCTCTCTCTCTCTCACTCACTCTCGTTCTTCCTCTTACTCACTCTCACTCTCCCTTCCTCCCTGCCTCTTACTCTCTCGTTCTCTCTCTCACTGTCTCTCTCATTCTTTTTCTCTCTCTTTCGCTCTCACTTACTCTTTCTCAGTCTCTCTCCGCCTCTCTCCCACTCTCTTTTGTGATCTCTCTCTCTTTCTCTCACTAACTATCTCTCCCTCTCTATCACTATCTCTCTCCTCCCTTCTCGTTATCTCACTCTCTTCTTTCTCTCTCTCTCTCTATTTCTCTCCCCTACTCTTTATTGCTCTCTCTCACGCATTTTGTGACTCTCGCTCTCTCCCTCACTCTCATTCACACTTTCCTGTTCTCTCTCCCTCCCTCTCTCTTGCTCTCGTTATCTGTCTCTTTCTCTCTCCCTCTCCCTCTCTCGTTCTCTCTCTCTCTCCCTCTCTTTCTCTATCACACACACACAAACACTATCTCTCTTTCTCTCTCACTCTCTCTGTATCTCTCTCACTCTCTATCTTTCTTCGCACTTGCTCTCTCACTTTCACCCTCTCTCTCGCTCGCTCTCTCTCTCTATAAATATATATATATATATATCTCACTCCCTCTCTCTCCCTCTCCCTCACTCTTTCTCTCAATCTCTCTCTCTCTATCTCACTCTTTCTCTCTTACTCTCTTTGTCCACCACTCATTATCTCACTTTCTCTTCACTCTCTCTTCACTCTCTCTCTCTATCTATCTACCTTGCTCTTGCTCGCTCTCTGTTACCCTCTCTCTCTCATGTACTCTCTAACTCTCGCACTCGCTCTACCTCTCTCTCCCACCCTCCTTCCCTTTCTCTCTCTCCTTCTCTCTTCCTCCCTCCCTCTTTCTTACTTTCTCTCTCCCTCTCTCGCTCTCTCTCCCCCCTCTCTCCCTCTCTCTTACACAATCTCTCTCACTCTCTCTCACACTCTCTCTCTTTATCTCTCTCTCACTCTTTCTTCGCACTCTCTCTCCCTCTCTCTCACACTCTTTCATTAACTCTCTCTCTATCTTTCTCTCTCTATCTCTCTCTCCTTCACTCTCTCTGTCCCGTCCTCCCTCCCTCCCACTTTCCCTCCCTTCGTCTCTCTCCCTCTCCCATCCTACCGCCCACTCTCACACTTTCTCTCTCCCTCTTCAGCTCTCACTCTTCCTTTCTTCGAACTCTCTCTCATTCTTTCTCTCTCTCATTCTTCGCTGTCTCTATCTCTCTCTCACCCTCTCCCTCCCTCTCTCCCACTCTCTATCTCTTTCTCTCTGTCTCACTCAGTCTCTACCGCTCTCTCTGACTCACACACACACACACACACTCTCTCTCACTCACCCACTCTCGTTCTGTCTCTCACTCACTCATTCTCACTCTCCCTCCCTCCCTCTCTCTTATTCTCTCTATTCTCTCACTCGCTGTCTCTCTCGCTCTCTCTCTCGCTCTCGCTCTCACTCACTCTCTCTCTCTCTCCCTCTCACTCACTATCTCTCTCTCTCCTCACTATCTCTCTCCCTTTTTATCTGTCTCTCCCCTTCTCGTTATTTCACTCTTGTTTCTTTCTCTCTCTCTCTCTTTCTGTCTCCCATTCTCTATCGCTCTCAATCACGCATTATGTGACTCTCACTCTCTCTCTCCCTCATTCTCTCTTCGCTACTCTCTCCCTTCTTCCCTTCCTCCCTCCCCCTCTCTCTCATTCCCTCTCATTCTATCTCTGGCTCCCTCTTTCTTTCTCTCCGTCGCACTCCCCCCTCTCTCGCTGTCTCTCTCTTTCTCTCTCCCTCTCCCTCTCTCATTCTCTCTCTCTTTCTCTCTCCCTCTCTCTCTATCAAACACACACTATCTTTCTTTCTCTCTCACTCTCTCTGTCTCTCTCTAACTCTCTATCTTTCTTCGCACTCGCTCTCTCACTCTCTCTTTCTGATTTTCACACTCTCTCTCGCTCTCTCTCTCTCTCTCTCTATATCCCTCTCTCTCACTCCCTCTCTCTATCTATTTCCCTCCCTCCCTGCCCCTCCCTCTCACTCTCTCTCTTCCTCTCTCCCACTCTCTCGCACTCTCTCACTCTTCCTCTCTATCTTTCTCTCTCCCTCTCTCTCTCTCTCTCTCACACAATCTCTCTCTCGATGTCTCTCTCTCACATACACTATCTCTCTCTCACTGTCTCTCTCACTCCCTTTCTTTCTTCACCGTCTCTATCTCTATCTCACCCTCTCCCTCCCTCTCTCCCACTCTCTCCCTATCTCTCTCTCTTTGTCTCACTCAGTCTCTATCGCTCTCTCACTCACACACACTCTCTCTCTCTCACTCACCCACTCTCGTTCTGTCTCTCACTTACTCATTCTCACTCTCTCTCCCTCCCTCTCTCTTATTCTCTCTCGTTCTCTTTGCCGCTGTCTCTCTCACTCTCACTCTCTCGCTCTCACTCACACTTTCTCTCTCTCTCGTTAACTCTCTGTCTCTCAGTCACTCTCATAAACTCTCTGTCTCTCACTCATTATCTCTCTGTCTCTCCTCACTATCTCTCTATCTCTTTTTATCTGTCTCTCCCCTTCTCGTTATCTCACTCTCGCTTCTTTCTTTCTCTCTCCCACTCTCTATCGCTCTCAATCACACATTATGTGACTCTCGCTCTCTCTCTCACTCTCTCTCATTCTCTCTTTACTGCTCTCTCTTTCTCATTCTCTCAATCTCTCTTCCTTCCTCCCTTCCTCCCTCGCTCTCTCATTCCCTCTCATTCTATCTCTTGCTCCCACTCTCTCTCTCCGTCGCTCTCTCCCCCTTCTCTCTCGTTATCTCTCTCTTTCTCTATCCCTCTCCCTCTCTCATAATCTCTCTCTTTCTCTCTCCCTCTTTCTATCACACACACACCATCTCTCTTTCACTCTCACACACACTCTCTGTCTCTGTCTCTCTCTTTTTCTTTCATCGCACTATTTCTACCTCTCGTCTCTCTCTCTCTTATGCTCTTCCTCTCTCTCACTATCTCTCTCTCTTTCTCTCGGTCTCACTCACTCACACTCTCTCTCTCGCTCACTCTCCGTCGCTCCCTCTCTCTCTCACGCAGTCACTCACTCCCGCACCATCTCTCGCTCTCGCTCACCTTCTCTCTCTCGTTCTCTTTCTATATCTCTCTATGACTCTCAATCTCTCTTTCTCTCTTTCTCCCTCCCACTCTCCCTCCCTCTCTCTCACTCTCTCTCATTCTCTCTCTCTCCCTCTCACATGCTCTCTTTCTTTATCTCCCTCACCCTCCCTCGCTCTCACTCTCTCTCTATCTCGTTCTCTCTCACTATCTATCTCTCTCTTTCCCTCTCCCTCCCTCCCTCCCTGACTCTCTCCCATTCTCACTCTCGCTCTCACTTTCTCTCTCTCTCACTCATGCACTCACTCTCTCTCTCTCTATCTCCCCCTCCTCCCTCCCTTTCTCCCCCTCACTTTTCCTCCCTCCCTTTCTCACTCTCTCTTTACCTCTCTAACTCTCTCTCTCCCCCTCTCTATTCCACACACTCTCACTCTAACTCATTCTCTCTCTCCCGCACTCTCTCACCCCCTCCCACCCTCTCTCTATCTCTTTTCCTCCCTCACAGTCTCACTCTCTTTTCCTCTATCACTCTCTCTCTTCCTCTCTGTCTCTCTCACTCCTTCCCTCTCTCTCGTTCTCTCTCACTCCTTCCCTCTCTCTCATTCTCTCTCTCGCTATGTTTTCTCTCTCTCCTTCCCTCTCTCTCGTTCTCTCCTTCTCGCTCTTCTTCGCTCTTCCTCTCTTTTAATCTCTCTATCTCTCTCCCACACACTATATCTCTATCTCTCTCCCTTTTTCTTTCTTCGCACTCTCTCTCGTCCTTTCCCACTCACTCTCACCCTTTCCACCTCTCTCTTGCTATCTCTCTCTCTTTCTCTCACCCACCTCTCTCCCTCTCTGTCACTCTCTCTCTTTTTCTCTCTCTCCCCTTCTCATTATCTCTCTCTCTCCTACACTCTATCTATCGATCTCTCTCTCTCTCTCTTTCCCTATCTCTTTCTCATTCTCCCTCTCGCTCTCACCCACTCTGTCTCTTTCTCTCTCCCTCTCTCACTCTCTGTCTCCCACTCTCTCTTGTACTCCATTTCCCTCTCTCACTATCTTTCTCTTTTTCTCTCTATCTCCCCTACTCGTTAACCACTCTCTGTTCTCTCCCCTCTCTCTCACCCCTCTCACACTCTTTCTTGTTCTCTCTCTCTTGTTCTCTCTCTCGTTCTCTCCCCCTCTCACTCAATCTCTCTCCCCCTCACTCTCTGTCGATCTCTCTCTTTCTCACGCAAAATCTCACTCCCACGCTCTCTCTCCATCTTCCACTCTCTCTCTCTCTCTCTCCCCCACCCTCCCGCTCTCTGTCTTTCACTCTCTCTCCTCCCACCCTCCCACCCTCCCTCTCTCCCTCCCTCTATCTCACACTCTCCCATTCTCTCTCTTTATCTTTGTCTCTCTTTCCCTTTCCTTCCCTCCCTCACTTTCTCCCATTCTCAATCTCGCTCTCACTCTCTCTTTATCTCCCCTCCTTCTCTCTCCCTTACTTTTCGTCCCTACCCGTCTCACTCTCTCTTTACCCCTCCCACTCTCTCTGACTCACTCTCATTCTATCTCATTCTCTCTCTCTCTCTCCCTCCCTTCCTCTCTCTCCTTCTCTTTTCCTCCCTCCCTGTCTTAGTCTCTTTGCCTCTCTCATTCTCTCTCTCTCTCACTCACTCACTCTCCCTCACTTTTCCTCCCTCCCTCTCTCTCCCTCTCTTTTCCTTCCTCCCTGTCTCAGTCTCTTTGCCTCTCTCATTCTCTCTCTCTCTCTCTCACTCACTCACTCTCCCTCACTTTTCCTCCCTCCCCGTCTGACTCTCTCTTTACCTCTCTCACTATCTCCTCCCACTCTCTGTCACTCACTCTCTCTTTACGTCTTTAATTCTCTCCCTCCCTCCCTCCCTCTCTCTCCCTCCCTTTTTCCTCCTTCACTGTCTCACTCTCTCTTTGCCTCTCTCCCCCTCTCTCTCCCCCTCTCTTTCTCACACACTCTCACTCTCTCTCGTTCTCTCTCTCCTGCTCTTTTTCTCTCTCCCTCCCTCCCTGTCTCTCGTTCTCTCTCTCTCACTCTCGTTCTCTCTCTCTCACTCTCGCTCGCGCACTCTCTCACTCTCCCACATTTTCTCTCTCTCTCTCTCATTCTCCTTCTCCCCCTCTCTCTCTCGCTCACTCTCTCTCCCTTCCTCGCTCTCCCCCATTCTCACTCTCTTTCTTTTTCTATCTCCCTCCCTCCCTCACTACCTCCCTCTCTTTTCTCCCTCCCCGTCTCACTCTTTCTACCTCCCTCACTCTCTCTCCCACACTCTGTCTCTCACTCTCACTCTATCTCATTCTCTCTCCCCCACTCCCTTTATCTCTCTCTCTCCCTCCCTTCCTCCCTCCCTCTCTCTTTTTCTCTCTAACTCTCATTCACTCACAATCTCTCTCTCTCGCTCACTCACTCTCACTTACACTACCTCTCTCTCACTCTCACTCTCTCTTTATATTTCTTAGTTTCTCTCGTTATCTCACTCTCTCTACTCTCACCTACACTCTCTCTTTATCTTTTTCAGTCTCTCTCTCTCTATCCCTCTCTCTCTACCTGTCACTCTCACCCACTCTCTCTCTCATTCTCCCGCTCGCTCTCTCACTTTCTCCCTTTATCTTTCTCAATCTCTCTCCCTCTCTCTCTCCCTCTCTCTCCCACTCTCTCTCTATCTCTCTTTCCCTCTCTCCATCTCTCTCCCTCTCTCTCTCGTGCTTTCTCCCTCTCTCTATCTCACTAACTATCTCTGTTTCTCTCTATCTCCCCCTCTCATTATCCACTATCTCTTCTCTCTCTCTCACTCTCGCTCTATGTCAATCTCTCTCTCTCACTCTCACTCACTCTCTCCCTTCGTCACTCTCTATCTCTCTCTATCTCTCTCTGTCTCTCTCTTACACTCATTCTTTCATCACACTCTCTCCCTCTCTCTATTTCTCTTTCTCACTCAGCCACCCACATCTCTCTCCCTCTTTCTCTCTCTCTTGCGATCTCGCTCTCCCTCTCTCTCTCTCTAACACACACACTATCTCTTGATCTCTCTCTCTTTCTCTCTCTCTTTCACATTCTCTCTCACTCTCACACACACTCTCTCTTTATCTCTCTCTATATTTCCCTTTCCCTCCCTCCCTCACTCTCTCCCATTCTCAATCTCGCTCTCACTCTCTCTTTATCTCCCCTCCCTCTCTCTCCCTAACTATTCCGCTCTCCCCGTCTCACTCTCTCTTTACCTCTCTCACTCTCTCTCTCAATCACTCTCACTCTATCTCGTTCTCTCTCTCTCCCTCTCTTTTCCTCCCTCCCTGTCTCAGTCTCTCTGCCTCTCTCATTCTCTCTCTTATTCTCTCTCTTATTCTCTCTCTCTCTCACTCTCACTCTCTCTCGTTCTCTCTCTCTCCCTCTCACATGCTCTCTTTCTTTATCTCCCTCTCCCTCCCTTGCTCTCACTCTCTCTCTGTCTCATTCTCTCTCACTATCTCTCTCTCTTTCTTTCCCTCTCCCTCCCTCCCTCACTGACTCTCTCCCATTCTCACTCTCGCTCTCACTTTCTCTCTCTCTCACTCATGCACTCACTCTCTCTCTCTATCTCCCCCTCCTCCCTCCCTTTCTCCCCCTCACTTTTCCTCCCTCCCTATCTCACTCTCTCTTTATCTCTCTCACTCTCTCCACCACTCTCTTCCACGCACTCTCCCTCTAACTCATTCTCTCTCTCCAGCACTCTCTCACCCCCTCCCTCCCTCTCTCTATCTCTTTTCCTCCCTCCCTGTCTCACTCTCTTTTCCTCTATCACTCTCTCTCTTCCTCTCTGTCTCTCTCACTCCTTCCCTCTCTCTCGTTCTCTCTCTCGCTCTATTTTCTCACTCTCCTTCCCTCTCTCTCGTTCTCTCCCTCTCGCTCTTCCTCGCTCTTCCTCTCTTTTAATCTCTCTATCTCTCTCCCACACACTATCTCTCTATCTCTCTCCCTTTATCTTTCTTCGCACTCTCTCTCGCCCTTTCCCACTCACTCTCACCCTTTCCGCCTCTCTCTTGCTATCTCTCTCTCTTTCTCTCACCCACCTCTCTCCCTCTCTGTCACTCTCTCTCTTTTTCTCTCTCTCCCCTTCTCATTATCTCTCTCTGTCCTACACTCTATCTATCGATCTATCTCTCTCTTCCCCTATCTCTTTCTCATTCTCCCTCTCGCTCTCACCCACTCTGTCTCTTTCTCTCTCTCCCTCTCTCACTCTCTGTCTCCCACTCTCTCTTGTACTCCCTTTCCCTCTCTCACTATCTTTCTCTTTTTCTCTCTATCTCCCCTACTCGTTAACCACTCTCTGTTCTCTCCCCTCTCTTTCACCCCTCTCACACTCTTTCTTGTTCTCTCTCTCTTGTTCTCTCTCTCGTTCTCTCCCCCTCTCACTCAATCTCTCTCTCTCTCTCCCTCACTCTCTGTCGATCTCTCACTTTCTCACGCACAATCTCACTCCCACGCTCTCTCTCCATCTTCCACTCTCTCTCTCTCTCTCTCCCACCCTCCCGCTCTCTGTCTTTCTCTCTCTCTCCTCCCACCCTCCCACCCTCCCTCTCTCCCTCCCTTTATCTCACACTCTCCCATTCTCTCTCTTTATCTTTGTCTCTCTTTCCCTTTCCTTCCCTCCCTCACTCTCTCCTATTCTCAANCCTTCTCTCTCCCTTACTTTTCGTCCCTACCCGTCTCACTCTCTCTTTACCCCTCCCACTCTCTCTGACTCACTCTCATTCTATCTCATTCTCTCTCTCTCTCTCCCTCCCTTCCTCTCTCTCCTTCTCTTTTCCTCCCTCCCTGTCTTAGTCTCTTTGCCTCTCTCATTCTCTCTCTCATTCTCTCTCTCTCTCACTCACTCACTCTCCCTCACTTTTCCTCCCTCCCTCTCTCTCCCTCTCTTTTCCTTCCTCCTTGTCTCAGTCTCTTTGCCTCTCTCATTCTCTCTCTCTCTCTCTCACTCACTCACTCTCCCTCACTTTTCCTCCCTCCCCGTCTGACTCTCTCTTTACCTCTCTCACTATCTCCTCCCACTCTCTGTCACTCACTCTCTCTTTACGTCTTTAATTCTCTCCCTCCCTCCCTCCCTCTCTCTCCCTCCCTTTTTCCTCCTTCACTGTCTCACTCTCTCTTTGCCTCTCTCCCCCTCTCTCTCCCCCTCTCTTTCTCACACACTCTCACTCTCTCTCGTTCTCTCTCTCCTGCTCTTTTTCTCTCTCCCTCCCTCCCTGTCTCTCGTTCTCTCTCTCTCACTCTCGCTCGCGCACTCTCTCACTCTCCCACATTTTCTCTCTCTCTCTCTCATTCTCCTTCTCCCCCTCTCTCTCGCTCACTCTCTCTCCCTTCCTCCCTCTCCCCCATTCTCACTGTCTTTCCTTTTCTGTCTCCCTCCCTCCCTCACTACCTCCCTCTCTTTTCTCCCTCCCCGTCTCACTCTTTCTACCTCCCTCACTCTCTCTCTCACACTCTGTCTCTCACTCTCATTCTATCTCATTCTCTCTCTCCCACTCACTTTCTCTCTCTCTCCCTCCCTTCCTCCCTCCCTCTCTCTTTTTCTCTCTAACTCTCATTCACTCACAATCTCTCTCTCTCGCTCACTCTCTCTCACTTACACTACCTCTCTCTCACTCTCACTCTCTCTTTATATTTCTCAGTTTCTCTCGTTATCTCACTCTCTCTACTCTCACCTAGACTCTCTCTTTATCTTTTTCAGTCTCTCTCTCTCTATATCCCTCTCTCTCTATCTGTCACTCTCACCCTCTCTCTCTCATTCTCCCGCTCACTCTCTCACTTTCTCTCTTTATCTTTCTCCATCTCTCTCCCTCTCTTCTCCCTATCTCTCCCACTCTCTCTCTATCTCTCTTTCCCTCTCTCCATCTCTCTCCCTCTCTCTCTCGTGCTTTCTCCCTCTCTCTGTCTCACTAACAATCTCTGTTTCTCTCTATCTCCCCCTCTCATTATCCACTATCTCTTCTCTCTCTCTCACTCTCGTCCTATGTCAATCTCTCTCTCTCACTGTCACTCACTCTCTCCCTTCGTCACTCTCTCTCTCTATCTCTCTTTGTCTCTCTCTTACACTCATTCTTTCATCACACTCTCTCCCTCTCTCTATTTCTCTCTCTCACTCAGCCACCCACACCTCTCTCCCTCTTTCTCTCTCTCTCGCGATCTCGCTCTCCCTCTCTTTCTCTAACACACACACACTATCTCTTGATCTCTCTCTCTCTTTCTCTCTCTTTCGCATTCTCTCTCACTCTCACACACACTCTCTCTTTATCTCTCTCTGTCTCTTTCCTTTTCCCTCCCTCCCTCACTCTCTCCCATTCTCAATCTCGCTCTCACTCTCTCTTTATCTCCCCTCCTTCTCTCTCCCTCACTTTTCCTCCCTACCCGTCTCACTCTCTCTTTACCCCTCTCACTCTCTCTCCTCCCACTCTCTCTGACTCACTCTCATTCTATCTCGTCCTCTCTCGCTCTCTCCCTCCCTTCCTTTCTCTCCTTCTCTTTTCCTCCCTCCCTGTCTTAGTCTCTTTGCCTCTCTCATTCCCTCTCTCATTCTCTCTCTCTCACTCACTCACTCTCCCTCACTTTTCCTCCCTCCCTCTCTCTCCCTCTCTTTTCCTTCCTCCCTGTCTCAGTCTCTTTGCCTCTCTCATTCTCTCTCTCTCTCTCTCACTCACTCACTCTCCCTCACTTTTCCTCCCTCCCCGCCAGACTCTCTCTTTACCTCTCTCACTCTCTCCTCCCACTCTCTGTCACTCACTCTCTCTTTACCTCTTTAATTCTCTCCCTCCCTCCCTCTCTCTCTCTCCCACCCTTTTTCCTCCTTCACTGTCTCACTCTCTCTTTTCCTCTCTCCCCCTCTCTCTCTCCCTCTCTTTCTCACACACTCTCACTCTCTCTCGTTCTCTCTCTCCTGCTCTTTTTCTCTCTCCCTCCCTCCCTGTCTCTCTCCCTCCCTCCCTATCTCTCGTTCTCTCTCTCACTCTCGCTCGCGCACTCTCTCACTCTCCCATATTTTCTCTCTCTCTCTCTCACTCTCTCACTCTCTCACTCTCTCTCATTCTCCTCCTCCCCCTCTCTCTCGCTCACTCTCTCTCCCTTCCTCCCTCTCCCCCATTCTCACTCTCTTTCTTTTTCTGTCTCCCTCCCTCCCTCACTACCTCCCTCTCTTTTCTCCCTCCCCGTCTCACTCTTTCTACCTCCCTCACTCTCTCTCCCACACTCTGTCTCTAACTCTCACTCCAGCTCATTCTCTCTCTCCCACTCCCTTTCTCTCTCTCTCTCTCCCTCCCTTCCTCCCTCCCTCTCTCTTTTTCTCTCTAACTCTCATTCACTCACAATCTCTCTCTCTCGCTCACTCTCTTTCACTTACACTACCTCTCTATAACTCTCACTCTCTCTTTATATTTCTTAGTTTCTCTGGTTATCTCACTCTCTCTACTCTCACCTACACTCTCTCTTTATCTTTTTCAGTCTCTCTCTCTATATCCCTCTCTCTATCTGTCACTCTCACCCTCTCTCTCTCTCATTCTCCCGCTCGCTCTCTCACTTTCTCTCTTTATCTTTCTCAATCTCTCTCCCTCTCTCTCTCCCTCTCTCTCCCTCTCTCTCCCACTCTCTCTATCTCTCTCCCTCTCTCCATCTCTCTCCCTCTTTCTCTCGTGCTTTCTCCCTCTCTCTATCTCACTAACTATCTCTGTTTCTCTCTATCTCCCCCTCTCATTATCCACTATCTCTTCTCTCTCTCTCACTCTCGCTCTATGTCAATCTCTCTCTCTCACTCTCACTCACTCTCTCCCTTCGTCACTCTCTCTCTCTCTATCTCTCTTTGTCCCTCTCTTACACTCATTCTTTCATCACACTCTCTCCCTCTCTCTATTTCTCTCTCTCACTCAGCCACCCACACCTCTCTCCCTCTTTCTCTCTCTCTCGCGATCTCGCTCTCCCTCTCTCTCTCTAACACACACACTATCTCTTGATCTCTCTCTCTTTCTCTCTCTCTTTCGCATTCTCTCTCACTTTCACACACACTCTCTCTTTATCCCTCTCTCTCTTTCCCTTTCCCTCCCTCCCTCACTCTCTCCCATTCTCAATCTCTCACTCACTCTCTCTTTATCTCCCCTCCCTCTCTCTCCCTAACTATTCCTCCCTCCCCGTCTCACTCTCTCTTTACCTCTCTCACTCTCTCTCCTCCCACTCTCTCTCTCAATCACTCTCACTCTATCTCGTTCTCTCTCTCTCTCCCCCTCTTTTCCTCCCTCCCTGTCTCAGTCTCTCTGCCTCTCTCATTCTCTCTCTTATTCTCTCTCTCTCTCTCACTCTCACTCTCCCTCGTTCTCTCTCTCTCCCTCTCACATGCTCTCTTTCTTTATCTCCCTCTCCCTCCCTCGCTTTCACTCTCTCTCTCTGTCTCGTTCTCTCTCACTATCTCTCTCTCTCTTTCCCTCTCCCTCCCTCCCTCACTGACTCTCTCCCATTCTCACTCTCGCTCTCACTTTCTCTCTCTCTCACTCATGCACTCACTCTCTCTCTCTATCTCCCCCTCCTCCCTCCCTTTCTCCCCCTCACTTTTCCTCCCTCCCTATCTCAATTTCTCTTTACCTCTCTCACTCTCTCTCCCCCACTCTCTTCCAGGCACTCTCACTCTAACTCATTCTCTCTCTCCCGCACTCTCTCAACCCCTCCCTCCCTCTCTCTATCTCTTTTCCTCCCTCCCTGTCTCACTCTCTTTTCCTCTCTCACTCTCTCTCTCTTCCTCTCTGTCTCTCTCACTCCTTCCCTCTCTCTCGTTCTCTCTCTCGCTCTGTTTTCTCTCTCTCCTTCCCTCTCTCTGGTTCTCTCCCTCTCACTCTTCCTCCCTCTTCCTCTCTTTTAATCTCTCTATCTCTCTCTCACACACTATCTCTCTATCTCTCTCCCTTTTTCTTTCTTCGCACTCTCTCTCTCGCCCTTTCCCACTCACTCTCACCCTTTCCGCCTCTCTCTTGCTATCTCTCTCTCTTTCTCTCACCCACCTCTCTCCCTCTTTGTCGCTCTCTCTCTTTTTCTCTCTCTCCCCTTCTCATTATCTCTCTCTCTTCTACACTCTATCTATCGATCTATCTCTCTCTTCCCCTATCTCTTTCTCATTCTCCCTCTCGCTCTCACCCACTCTGTCTCTTTCTGTCTCTCCCTCTCTCACTCTCTGTCTCCCACTCTTTCTTGTACTCCCTTTCCCTCTCTCTCTCACTATCTTTCTCTTTTTCTATCTATCTCCCCTACTCGTTAACTACTCTCTGTTCTCTCCCCTCTCTCTCACCCCTCTCACACTCTTTCTTGTTCTCTCTCTCTTGTTCTCTCTCTCGTTCTCTCCCCCTCTCACTCATTCTCTCTCTCTCTCCCTCACTCTCTGTCGATCTCTCTCTTTCTCACGCACAATCTCACTCCCACGCTCTCTCTCCATCTTCCACTCTCTCTCTCTCTCTCCCTCCCACCCTCCCGCTCTCTGTCTTTCTCTCTCTCTCCTCCCACCCTCCCTCTCTCCCTCCCTCTATCACACACTCTCCCATTCTCTCTCGCTCTCACACTCTTTCTCTCTTTATCTCCGTCTCTCTTTCCCTTTCCTTCCCTCCCTCACTCTCTCCCATTCTCAATCTCGCTCTCACTCTCTCTTTATCTCCCCTCCTTCTCTCTCCCTCACTTTTCCTCCCTACCCGTCTCACTCTCTCTTTACCTCTCTCACTCTCTCTCCTCCCACTCTCTCTCACTCTCTCTCACTCTATCTCATTCTCTCTCTCTCTCTCTCTCCCTCCCTTCCTCTCTCTCCTTCTCTTTTCCTCCCTCCCTGTCTTAGTCTCTTTGCCTCTCTCATTCTCTCTCTCATTCTCTCTCTCTCTCACTCACTCACTCTCCCTCACTTTTCCTCCCTCCCTCTCTCTCCCTCTCTTTTCCTTCCTCCCTGTCTCAGTCTCTTTGCCTCTCTCATTCTCTCTCTCTCTCTCACTCACTCACTCTCCCTCACTTTTCCTCCCTTGCCGTCTCACTCTCTCTTTACCTCTCTCACTCTCTCTCCTCCCACTCTCTCTGTCACTCACTCTCTGTTTACCTCTTTCGCTCTCTCCCTTCCTCCCTCCCTCCCGCTCTCTCCCTCCCTTTTTCCTCCTTCACTGTCTCACTCTCTCTTTGCCTCTCTCCCCCTCTCTCTCCCCCTCTCTTTCTCACACACTCTCATTCTCTCTCGTTCTCTCTCTCACTCTCGCTCGCGCACTCTCTCACTCTCCCACATTTTCTCTCTCTCTCTCTCTCACTCTCTCACTCTCTCTCATTCTCCTTCTCCCCCTCTCTCTCTCGCTCACACTCTCTCTCTCGCTCACTCTCTCTCTCGCTCACACTCTCTCTCTCGCTCACTCTCTCTCCCTCCCTCCCTCTCCCCCATTCTCACTCTCTTTCTTTTTCTGTCTCCCTCCCTCCCTCACTACCTCCCTCTCTTTTCTCCCTCCCCGTCTCACTCTTTCTACCTCCCTCACTCTCTCGCCCACACTCTGTCTCTCACTCTCACTCTATCTCATTCTCTCTCTCCCACTCCCTTTCTCTCTCTCTCCCTCCCTTCCTCCCTCCCTCTCTCTTTTTCTCTCTAACTCTCATTCACTCACAATCTCTCTCTCTCGCTCACTCTCTCTCACTTACACTACCTCTCTCTCACTCTCACTCTCTCTTTATATTTCTCAGTTTCTCTCATTATCTCACTCTCTCTACTCTCACCTACACTCTCTCTTTATCTTTTTCAGTCTCTCTCTCTATATCCCTCTCTCTCTATCTGTCACTCTCACCCTCTCTCTCTCTCATTCTCCCGCTCGCTCTCTCACTTTCTCTCTTTATCTTTCTCCATCTCTCTCCCTCTCTTCTCCCTATCTCTCCCACTCTCTCTCTATCTCTCTTTCCCTCTCTCCATCTCTCTCCCTCTCTCTCTCGTGCTTTCTTCCTCTCTCTGTCTCACTAACAATCTATGTTTCTCTCTATCTCCCCCTCTCATTATCCACTATCTCTTCTCTCTCTCTCTCACTCTCGCTCTATGTCAATCTCTCTCTCTCACTCTCACTCACTCTCTCCCTTCGTCACTCTCTCTCTATCTCTCTTTGTCTCTCTCTTACACTCATTCTTTCATCACACTCTCTCCCTCTCTCTATTTCTCTCTCTCACTCAGCCACCCACACCTCTCTCCCTCTTTCTCTCTCTCTCGCGATCTCGCTCTCCCTCTCTTTCTCTAACACACACACACACTATCTTTTGATCTCTCTCTCTTTCTCTCTCTTTCGCATTCTCTCTCACTCTCACACACTCTCTCTCTTTATCTCTCTCTGTCTCTTTCCCTTTCCCTCCCTCTCTCACTCTCTCCCATTCTCAATCTCGCTCTCACTCTCTCTTTATCTCCCCTCCCTCTCTCTACCTAACTATTCTTCCCTCCCCGTCTCACTCTCTCTTTACCTCCCTCACTCTCTCTTTACCTCCCTCACTCTCTCTCCTCCCACTCTCTCTCAATCACTCTCACTCTATCTCGTTCTCTCTCTCCCTCTCTTTTCCTCCCTCCCTGTCTCAGTCTCTCTGCCTCTCTCATTCTCTCTCTCTCTCTCTCTCACTCTCACTCTCTCTCGTTCTCTCTCTCCTTCCCTCTATCAAGTTCTCTCCCTCTCGCTCGCTTTCTCCCTCTCCCTCTCTTTCAATCTCTCTATCTCTCTCCCTATCTCTCTCTCTTTCTTGTTCTCTTCCTCTCTCTTTTTCTCTCTCCCCTTCTCGTTATCTATCTTTCTCTCTTACACTCTATCTATCTATCTATCTATCTATCTCTCTCCCACTCTATTTCTCATTCTCCCTTTCAGTCTCAAGCACTCTCTCTTTCTCTCTCTCCCTCTCTCTTTACCTCTCTTTCCCTCTCTCGCTCTCTCTCTCCCACTCTCTATCTCTTGTACTCCCTCTCTCTCTCACTATCTTTCTCTATTTTTCTCTATCTCCCACTCTTCTAATCCACTCTATGTTCTCTCCCTCCCTCTCTCTTTTTTCGTCTCTGACTCTCTCACTCACTCTCTCCTTCTCTCACTCTATCTCTCTCTCTCCTTCTCTCACTCTTTGTCGGTCTCTGACTCTCTCACTCACTCTCTCCTTCTCTCACTCTCCTTCTCTCTTTCTTTGTCTCTATCACTCTCATTCTTTCTTTACACTCTTTCCCTCCTTCTCCTTCTCTCTCTCACTATCTCACCCACTCTCTTTGTCTCTCTATCTCTCTCTCACTCTCTTTCCTTCTTCGTATTCTCTCTCTGTCTTGATCTCTATCTTATTCTCTCTCTCCATCTCTCTTTCGCTCGTTCTCCCTCTCACTCTAACTCACTCACTATCTCTCTCCCTCACTCTCTGTCAGCCTCTCTCTCTCTTTGACGCAATCTCTCACTCCCGCGCTCTCTCTCCCTCTCCCTCTGTTTCTCTCACTCTCTCTCGCTCTCCCTCTCTCATTTTCTCTCTATCTCTTTCTCCGACTCTCACTCTCTTTCTTTCTCTCTCTCTTTCTCCCTCCCATGCTCTTACCCTCCCTCTCTTTCACCCTCTCTCTTTCACTCTCTCTCGTTCTCACTCTCGCACTCACACTCTCTCTCTTTATCTCTCTTTCACACTCTTTCTCTCTTGCTTTCACTCTCTCCCTCCCTCCCTCTCTCTCCCTCCCTTTTTCCTCCTTCACTGTCTCACTCTTTCTCTACCTCTCCCCCCCTTTTTCTCATACACTCTCACTCTCTCTTGTTCGCTCTCTCCTGCTCTCTTTCTCTCTCCCTCCCTCCCTCCCTCCCCGTCTCTCGTTCTCTCTCTCGCTCTCGCTCTCGCACTCTCTCACTCTCCCTCATTCTCTCTCTCTCACTCTCTTTCATTCTTCTTCTCCCTCTCTCACTCTCTCACTCACTCTCTCTCCATCCCTCCCTCTCTCCCATTCTCACTCTCTTTCTTTCTCTATCTCTCTCCCTCCCTCCCTCTATTTTCTCCCTCCCCGTCTCACTCTTTCTGCCTCCCTCACTCTCTCCCCCACTCTGTCTCTCACTCTCACTCTATCTCATTCTGTCTCTCACACTTCGTTTCTCTCTCTCTCTCCCTCCCTTCCTCCCCCCTCTCTCTTTCTCTCTCTAACACTCATTCAGTCACTCTCTCTCTCTCACGCTTTCTCACTTACACTACCTGTCTCTCACTCTCACTCTCTCTTTATCTTTCTCAGTTTCTCTCTCTCCCCTTCTCGTTATTCACTCTCTTTTCTCTCACTTACACTCTCTTTTTATCTTTCTCTGGTTCTCTCTCTCTCTATATATCCCTCTCTCTCTGTCACACTCACCCTCTCTCTCTCACTTATTCTCCCTCTCACTTCCTCTCTTTCTCTATTTCTCTTTCTCCCTCTCTCTCTCCCTCTCTCTCTCCCACTCTCTCTCTATCTCTCTTTCCCCCTCTCGCTCTCTCTCCCTCTCTCTCTCTCGTGCTTTCTTCTCTCACTCTCACTAACTTTCTATGTTTCTCTCTATCTCCCCCTCTCGTTATCTACTCTCTCTTCTCTCTCTCTCTCACTCTCGCTCTATGTCAATCTCTCTCACTCTCACTCACTCTCTCCCTCCGTCACTCTCTCTCTCTATCTCTCTTTGTCTCTCTCTTACACTCATTCTTTCATCACACTCTCTCCCTCTCTCTACTTCTCTCTCTCACTCACCCACCCACACTCTCTCTCCCTCTTTCTCTCTCTCTCCTGATCTCGCTCTCCCTCTCTCTCTCTCATACACACACACACTATCTCTTGTTCTCTCTCTCTCTTTCCCACTCTTTTTCTTTCCTCGCACTCTCTCTCACCCCCTCTCTCTCTTATACTCTCTCAAGTTATCTCTCTCACTCTCGTTCTATTTCTCTCACTCACTTTCTCTCTCCCACCCTCTCTTTCTGTATCTCTCTATGTCATACTCTCTCGCTCCTCTCTCTCCTTCTCCCCCTCTATTTCTGCACCGGGGGAGCATAGCATAGGCTGGAAAGGGAGCCGGGACGGTGGAAGAGCCAGGGGAGGCCGGGTCATTTGACGGAAATGGAAGGCTTTTCCCCTATTAGAGAAGGCCCTATGAAGTCAAGGGAAGTGCATTGTCTCTCCCTCCCTATCTCTCTCATTCTCTCTTGCACTTCTCTCTCCCTCTCTCTGGCTCTCTCTCAATCACCCTCTTTCTCTGACCCTCTCTCTCCCTATTTCTCTCTCTCTCTCTCTCTCCTTCACTCTCAATCACTCATTCTCTCTCCCCCTCTCATTATCTCACTTTCCCTTCTATCTCTCACACACACTTTCTCTCCCTCTCCCTTACCCTCCCCCTCTCAGTCACCCTCCCTCTCTTCGTCTCTCTCTCTTCATCTCTCTCTCTCTCTTTCTCTCCCTTTCTCTCTCCTCTCTCTCTCAACCTTTCTCTCTCTTTCTCTCTCTCTCTCCCACTCTCCTCTTTTTCTCTCTATCTCTCTCTCGCCTCTCTCTTTCTCCCTCCCTTCCTCCCTCCCTCCCTTCCTTCCTCCCTCTTTCTCGTTCTCTCTCTCGCGCTCTCTAACTCTCCATCAATCTCTCTCTCTCACTGGCTCACTCTCACACTCTCTCAATCTCTTTCATTCTCCTTCTCCCTCTCTCTCTCACTTCGCTTTCTCCCTCCCTCTCTCGCTCCCTCCCTCTCTCCCTCCCTTCCACTCTCCCTTTCTCACTCTCTCTCCTCTCTCTCTCCTTCTCTCTCTCTCCCTCNTCCCTCTGTCTCTTTTCTTCCTTCCTGTCTCACTCTCTCTACCTATCTCACTCTCTCTCCCCCACACTCTCTCACTCTTACTCTATCTCATTCTCTCTCTCCCACTCTCTTTCTCTCTCACTCTCTCCCTCCCTCCCCCTCTCTCTCGTTCTCTCTCTCCCATTCACTCACTCTCCCTCCCTCTCTCACTATCTTTCTCTCTCTCGCCAACTCTCTCTCCCTCTCACTCTCACTCTCACTCACACTCTCTCCCACTCTCACTCTCTCTTTATCTTTCTCACTTTCTCTCTCTCCCTTTCTCGTTATCTCACTCTCTCCTCTATCACTTACTCTCTCTCTATCCCTCTCTATCTATCTCTCCCGCCCTCTCTCCTTCTCTTTCTATCTATCTCTCTCGCCCTCTCTCATCCTCCCTCTCACTCTCTCTATTTCTCTCTTTCTCTTTCTCTCCCTCTCTCTCCCTCACTCGCTCTCCATTTCTCTTTCCCTCTCTCGCTCTCTACCTCTCTCTTTCTCTCTCTCGTGCTCCCTCCCTCTCTGACTCTCACATACCATCTTTCTCTGTTTCTCTCTCTCTCCCCCTCTCGTTATCATCTCTATCTTCTCTCTCTCTCTCACTCTCGCTCAATGTCATTCTCCCTCCGTCCCTCACACTCTCTCATTTTCTCTCTTTCTCTCTCTTTCTCTCTCCCTCTCACTCTCGCACTCTCTCACTCTTTCTCATTCTCTTTCTCCCTCTCTTTCTCTCGCTCTCTCTCCCCCTCCTTCCCTCTCTCCCATTCTCACTCTGTCTCTGCTCTCTCTCTCGTTCTCTCTTTCTTTCTCTGTCTCTCTCTCTCCCTCTCTACCTTCTTCTCTTTTCTCCCTCCCTGACTCACTCTCTCTGCCTCTCTCACTCTTTCTCCCCTACTCTCTCTCACTCTCACTCTATCTCATTCCCTCTCTCCCACTCTCTTTCTCTCTCTTTCCCTCCTTCTCTCCCTCTCTCTCGTTCTCTCTCTCACTCTCATTCATTCACTCTCTCTCTCGTCCACTCTCTCTCCCTCTCTCTCTCACTCACACTCCCTCTCTCCCAACCTCACTCTCTCTTTGTCTATCTAACTTTCTCTCTCTCCCCTTCTCGTAATCTCACTCTCTCTTCTCTCCCTTACTCTGTCTCTCCCTCTCTATCCCTCTTTTTATCTGCCTCTCTGACCACCCCCCTCTCTCTCTAATTCTCCTTCTCGCTCTCTCTCTTTTTCTCTTTTTCTCTCTCCCTCCCTCTCTCGCTCTCTCCCTCCCTCACTCTCCCACTATCTCTATTTCCTTCTCTCGCTCTGTCCCTCCCTCACTCTCTCTCTCTCTCATTACCTTTCTCAGTTTCTCTCTCTCCCCTTCTCGTTATCTCACTCTCTTTTCTCACGTACACTCTCTGTTTATCTTTCTCAGTTTCTCTCTCTATCTGTCACTCTCACACTTTCTCTCTCTCATTCTCCCTCTCCCTCTCTCTCCCTCTCTCGCTCTCCCACTCTCTATCTCTCTTTCCCTCTCTCGCTCTCTCTCCCCCTCTCTCTCATACTTTCTCCCTCTCTCTCTCTCACTAACTTTCTCTGTTTCTCTTTATCTCCCCCTCTCTTTATCCACTCTCTCTTCTATCTCTCTCACTCTCGCTCTATGTCAATCTCTCTCTCACTCTCACTCACTCTCTCCCTCCCTCTCTCTCTCACTCTCTGTCTCTATCTCTCTCTGTCTCTCTCTTACACTCATTCTTTCATCACACACTCACCCTCTCTATTTTTCTCTCTCTCACTCTCCCACCCACTCTCTCTCTCTTCCTCTTTCTCTCTCTCATGATCTCGCTCTCCCTCTCTCTCTCTCACACACACAATATCTCTTTATCTCTCTCTCTCACTTTCTTTCTTTCTTCGCACTCTCGCCCCCCTCTCTCTCTTTTACTCTCTCAAGTTCTCTCTCTCTCTCTAACTCACTTTCTCTCTCCCTCCCTCTCTTTTTGTATCTCTCTATGTGATACTCTCTCGCTCCTCTCTCTCTCCTTCTCCCCCTCCTTTTCTTTGTCTCTCCCTCCCTCTCTCTCATTCTCTCTTGCACGTCTCTCTCCCTCTCTCTGGCTCTCTCTCCATCACCCAATCTCTCTCACCCTCCCACTCTCCTTATTTCTCTCTCTCTCTCTCTCTCTCACTCTCAATCACTCATTCTCTCTCTCCCCCTCTCATTATCTCACTTTCCCTTCTATCTCTCACACTCTTTATCTCTCCCCCTCTCCCTCACCCTCCCCCTCTCAGTCACCCTCCCTCTGTCCCTCACCCTCTTCCTCTCACTCACCCTCTCTCTCTTCGTCTCTCTCTCTCTTCATCTCTCTCTCTCTTTCTCTCCCTTTCTCCCTCCTCTCTCTCTCAACCTTTCTCTCTCTTTCTCCATCTCTCTTCACTCTCCTCTCTTTCTCTCTCTCTCTCTCACACTCTCTCTTTTTCCCTCCCTCCCTCCCT